>JAAAKG020103693.1:0-15770 GCA_010014905.2 Druon quercuslanigerum | reverse complement strand
AATTTTTCCATCTTGAACTGTAAAAATAAAGGTGAATTTATTTTTTGATTTTAGATAAATTTTTCTAATCAATTTTTTCGTTAAATCTTAATTTTTTTGAAATTAATTCTAATTTTGATTTTTAGGATTTCAGAACGCTTTGAATAGAAATGTGACAACTTCAACTCAATCCTAATGAGATTATCCGAATTAAAAAATTTTAGTTTCAAGGTTTTGGATTTTGAAAGCATCTGTTTAAAAATAAAAGTTTATGATGGGAAAAGAAAAATCCGGATTAGGTAGTTAAAAAAAATTGCTGTAGTTTTTTTAAATTCCCGCCAAAATCGGTATCTATCGGCGAAAATGGGAACTAGGAAAAGTTTAAAGTTCGAATTTTTCGCGCACGGATCGCTGACTGTGATGAAGATTCACCATTTTGAAAACTTTTAGTTTTCACTTCATTGTTGTTTGGCCGTTGTCGATGAAATATTACTGCAAAATACAAATTCGCCAAAGATTCGTGTGCTTCCTAAAAAAAAAACAACACAGATACAATTTCTTCACCTCCAAGGTCAGTTTCGGAGAAGGTCTGCGCAAAAAATCTTCTGAGGAAACGAGAATTGAAATAGTGCGTCCGTGACGGATTTTTTCATATACCGATGCCCCAAGTTTTGCCTCGTTATTTGATAATTTACCGGTATTTTGCTCTATAGTAAGATATCTGTGGTTTTTCAAAAATGTCTGTGACTTTCGCTCAACGGGGTAGACCAACTCCGAATTCCACTCAAATTCAGAAGGTAAGACCTTGTAGAAGCTGTTTATTTTTGCAAAAAAGTTGATCTTGCCGATGAGTCCTTCGCTCGCTTCAAACCGTATTATTTATCTCACAATGAGACATTAGAACGTATTATCATTTGAACTTGCAAAATTTTACAATGTTAACCTTCTTCAAAAATGTTACTTCATTTGGTTTTTTTTTTTTAATTATAACCTTCAGGAATTTTTCAAAAGTTATTAATTACTTTTAAATGCTGATAATTTTATTTATAAAATATACAGTAGATTCAAGATGGACGTAATTAAAAAATAAACTATCTAACAATAATTTTAAAAGAAACTTAACCTATAAACTATATCTTTTAGATGCTCGACGAGAATAGTCACCTTATACAAACTATTCAAGAATACCAGAACAAGGGAAAAATTCAGGAATGCGTGCAGTAAGTAAATAATCAATCAGTGGTGTAGTTTTGATACCTTGGCGGGACATGGTGCCGCCAGGGTATTTTGTTTCAAGGCCTGGCGGCGCCAAGCCACTTTCTGGTGACACAAAAAATGTTTCAGTTATGAACCGTTTCTAAAGTACGTCACCAATTTTGAGATGACTTGACCTTGCCCTCCCTTGAAAGTAACGTAGCCGATTTTTAAAGACAGATCTATATTTATAAATTATTTAAAATGAAATTAATACAAATATTCGTATATTCAGGGTGGCGACATGACGGGGGAGTTTAATTAAAAAACCGGGAGTTTACTTCTGATTTAGAAGAAAGGAGTTTAAAAAATTCCTGCTAAAAGTAAGAACTTGTCACTATTTAGAGCATCCCTCTTCTGAATTAAACAAAAAATACTTCAATTAGTTCAAAATTTCTTCTGAATTATAATACAAAAATTGGTTACATCTTCCTTTGCGAATGTATCTTTTTTCAGTTCAAAATTCAACTACTTGCGGCTAAAAGCAAAACTCCTTTGTTAAAATTAATTTTTTTTAAGATTTCGTTTTTTTTGAAGATTTTATTTAATTGAAAATTAATCTATTTTTGAAAATCATTTTTAAAAAATAAAAATTAAACAATTTCAGTAGGAAATCTAACTACTTTACTGAAAATGCGTTTTTATTTTAATATTAAAAACTAGATTTACAAGGAAAAATTCAAATATTCTATTTTTGGTTAAAAATTTTATCTTTTTTGGATGAAGATTCAACTATTTTGTTAATAATTGATAATTTTTATCGAAAAATGGAACTATTTGTTTAAAAATTCGTGTACTTTGTGGAAAATTCGTCTTTATTTATAGAAAATTAATTTTTATGATTGAAAATTCATCTTTTTGTTAGGTATAAAATTCACCTATTCCACTTGAAAATTGGTCTTTTCTAGTTCAAAATTTAACAATTTAGATGAAAATTCGTCTTTTTTAATTCAAAGTTCAACTATTTCGTAAATCTTAATTTTTTCAAAGAAAATTATCTTTTCCTTTTAAGTTATTCTTCTTGTTTAAAAATTCTTCTTTTGGTTAAAAATTCAAGTATTTCAGTTAAATATTTATGTTTTTAATTGAAGATTCATGTTTTAATTAAAAATTCATTTCTTTTGTTGAAAAATGATCTGTGTGATTAAAAACTTTTTTCTTTGAATGTTTTTAGGTTGAAACATTTTCCTCTTTAGTTGAAAATTCGTATTTTTTGGTACAAATTAACCTTTTTTGTTGAACATTAATCTTTTTAGCCAAAAATTCAGTTATTTTAGTAAAAGATTCATCATTTCAGTTAAAAATCCATGTTTCTGGTTTAAAATTCAACTATTCCAGTTAATTACTCATAATTTTTTTGAAAATTTATCACTGTTAGATAATAGTTGTAGGTTTAAAATTATTGTTCTTTAATGAAAAATTCAACTATTTCGTTAAAAACTCACTTTTTTTATTGAAAAATTGTATATTTTTGTAGAAAATTAATCTTCATTAATAATGCATCTTTTTTGTTAAAAATTATCTGTTCTGGTTGGAAATTCATAATTCTATTAGAAAATTCATTACTGTGGTTGAAAATCAATTTTTTCAACTGAATTTTTAACTATTCCACTTTCTGTAGAAAATTGAGTGATTTATTTCGCAATTTTTTGCTCTGTTATGTTAAAGGATGTTTAGAATAAACGATAGGAATTAAAATAAATTTTTAAATTTTGCGGCGAATATGAAAATTTTAATTTTAGTTGACCGGGAATATTGAAAAGCTTGATATTGCATTTCCAAAAAAGGATTTGAATTTTCAAATCAAAAATACGAATTTTCCAGTAAAATAGTTGAAGCAGCCAAAAAGACGATTTTTTTCGAAGACAGTTGAATTTTTAACAAAAAATGTTACTCTTTAAGCAAGAAAGATACATTTTTAACCAAGAAGAATAACATTTTTACCATAAAAGGTGATTTTTCAATAAAAAAATGAGTTTTCATACAAAACAAGAAACATTTTTTTTAGAACACTGTTGAATTTCCATCTAAAAAACTTAATTTTCAACCAAAAACAGGTAACTTTTCTACCATAAAAGATGAATTTTCATCAAAAGAGTAAAGTTTTTAAGCCAAAAAGTTGAATGTTTCGTAAAACTTTGGACTTTAAATCGGAATAGATGAATTTTTCACAAAAAGTTCATCTACAATGAAGAAACATAGTTTTTAAAAGGATAGTTGAATTCTCAAAAAAAGTAGTTTAGCTCTTAACAAACAAGAATAGTTTTCTACTTAAAAAGACGATTTTCGAACAAAATATATGAATTTTCCACCAAATCGTTTAATTTTCAACAAACAAGATGCTTCACGTACATGTAATGGTGCGTTTTCAAGAAGGATCGGGCAAAAAGTTCATTTTTTTGCTGAAATGCTACTATTATGCTATTTTTGGTTAGGAATTCATTTCGTTCGATTAAAAATTATATTACTTGTATGAAAATGCAACTATACTGTTACAAAAATCACGTTTTTTTATATAAAAAATGCAACTACTTTGTCAATAATTTCTTTTTCGAGTTAAAAGTTCAACTTATAGGTTGAAAATTCATATATTTTGATGAAAATGAAAATTAAACTTTTATCTTTTTTGGTTAAAGATACAATTGCTTAAATGCTACAAGTTTTTTTTTATATATGAAATTTAACTATTCCATGTTCTGTTAAAACTATCTTGGATAAGTTGCAAATTCTTTTTTTGTTTTATAGTTCTGTTCAAAATTCTTTTTTTTTGTCAAAGTTATTTTATTCTTATCAACTATCTTGTTAAAAATCCATCTTATTTTAGTTGAAAATGATTTTTTTGGTTAAAAATTATGTTTTCTGAGTTAAAAATTCACTTTTTTTTTAACATTTGACTTTTTAATAAAAAAACTTTACTCTTTTATTGTAAATTTATTTTGCATGGTAGACAAGTCATCTTTTTTTGGTTTAAAAATGAACTTTTTTCATGACAATTTAACTGTATTCTAAGAAGTTTGTCTTGAAAATTCAAATATATATTTGATTGAATATTAGTCTTTTTTGTTTGAGAATTCGATCATTTGATTGAAAATGCAACTCTGTATAGTGAAAATGGATCTATTTGATTAGAAAAATCAACTATTTTATTAAAAATCAAATTATTTGTTGAAAATTTAACTACATATTTTGTTAAACTCATAATTTTGGATCGAAAATTCAAACATGTCGTTTTAAAAATTCATCCTTTTGAAAAATTATCTTTTATGACAGAAACGTCATTCTTCTTGGTTGACAATGTATATTTTACGATTGAAAATCAATTTTTGTTAAAAATTGTACTCTCTTCGAAATAAATCGCCTTTTTGATTTGAACACTTTACTTTTCATGAAATCTTGAAATATTTTTTGGAAAGGTCCTCTATTATAATGGAAAGTTCATCTATTCGGTTGTTAGTGCAACTATTTTGTTGAACATTAATTTTTTATTCGTATTTTTTTGTTGAAAAGGCAATATATTTTGACTTGAAATCAAAGAAATTTAAAGTATTTCTTATTAAATTCCGTATGTTATCTGCATTAATTTTATTTAAAAGAATTTTGAAACGTAAAATCTGTCTTTAGCCAGCAGCTACGTCACTTTCAGGAGATTGGGGAGGTAAATTGGTAACGTAATTTATGAATGGCCCATAAGTGGAAAGATTTTCTGGTTATCAAGAAAGCGACTTGTAGCCGCCAGGCCTTTAAAAAAAGTACCCTGGCGGCACCACCAGCGTTGCAAACAAGAAACCCGTCTGAGTTTGAACTTTTACATTTTTCTACGTCAATGTCTTGCAGGTATCAGCAAATCTTGCACAGGAATTTAGTTTACTTAGCATCTATTGCCGATGCCGGACAGAATATACAAGCACTATTACCAGTAAGAGACAACCTATAAAGCAAAGAAAGATACAAATCGAGGCTGCTCTCACTCACCATGTAATATTTTGCATTTTCTTATTACAGCCACCACAGGGAATGAGTAATGGTCCACAGCATCCCATAATGGGACCTCAGGGCCCACCGACTGGTCCAACAGGAACTGCAGGACCAGGGAGTGAAATACCTCCCAATACTCAGCAACCAATGCCAATGACTGGTTTCAGTCAAGGTCAAAATATGGGACAGGGAGGTTATCGAAGTGGGCCCGTTATGCCTGGTCAAGGACCTGCTATCAACCGTACGTTCTATTACTTAAAACATGCCATTTAATTAGAAGAACCCAGCTTGGGAGTAGATTTACAAAGAAGAATTATTTTTCAGGTCCTGCTGCGGGTCCTGGTCCTCAGCAATACAGAGCTGGACCCCAGGGCTACCCTCAACAGCCAACACAGCAAGGCTATCATACTCCCTACGCCAATCAAACCCCAGGCGCCAACTACCAAGGTCCCCAAGGCTCAACCTACACCCCAGGTCAACCTAACCAGTACGGACCTCCCAATGCTTCCCAGCAACAAGGCTATCCTGCAGCCAATCAACCCAACTACGGTCCGCCAACCACAGTCAACAGCTACGGTCCTCAGCCTGGCGGATATCCACCTCCCGCGAATCAGCCTCCCGCCGGCTATGGTCCTCCACCTCCAAATCAGCAGGGCTATCCTCCACCCAACGCCTCTCAACAAAGCTTCCCACCCGGCGGTCAGCAGCCACAATCCGGACAGTATGGCAGCCCGAGTCCACAACCAAACTACCAACAACCACCGTCTCAACCACCTCCTCAAAACGCCTACGGTACGAATCAGTCTGGTAACTATCCTCCTCCTCCCTCTCAAGGTTATCCCAATAGCGTTCCTCCACAGTCATACCCGCCTCCACCCACTTCTAATGCCACCCAGCCTCCTCAACCCGGTCCCCAGCAATCCGGTGGTCCCCAACCTAACTACGGTAACCAACCCAGTCCAGGTCCTGGCCCGGCGCAATACGGTCCGACTTCTACGTCGCCTCCCTTCAGCACCACACCAGTGAGTGGAGCCAACACCTACGCCCAGAGTGGTCAACCCACCAGCACACCATCAGCCTCCACCCAGACTTATCCAGCCACCGGTGGACCCCCTCCTCCCTCCCAGGGTGGAAATTACCCTCCTCCGGGACCTGCACCCTCTGGCTATCACCAGCCACCTCATCCGCCTTCACACCAATCTCCCCACCCGCCGTCTCATCCTCCGCATCAACCTCCACATCAGAATCCTCATCCTTCTCACCAGCCACCGCATCCCTCGCATCCGCCTCATCAGCCTCAACATCAGCCTCATCAACAACCTCAACAAGGCCAGCAGCCTTCTCAAACGCCTCCTCAGCCTCAGCAACAACAGTCGTCCAGTCCTGCTCCAAGTGGTTTCCAACCTCCATCGGGTCCACCCCAAGGACAAGCTCCTCCACCAGGCCCCCCACAGCCTCAGAGCGGATATGGACCTCCGCAATCGCATCCCGCGACGACGCAAACTTTCGTTCCACCAAGTCCGTCTGGACAGCCTCAGGTCTATTCACCGCATCCTTCGCAAGGTGGACAACATTACGGACATCCGCAGTACCCGCCGCAGAGTTACCCACCGCCACCTGGCGGTCAAGGCTATCCGCAGTATCCTCCGAGGCCTCCTGGTAGTCATATGCCTCCACCGGGTCCTCAAGGACCACCACCTCCGAATCAGTATGGATACGGGTATCAGCCTCCTCCTCAGTAAGGAGATGAGAGATTTTAAGAATATTTACGAGGGGTGCTGGGATTATGGACGAACCTCTCTGGATTGATAGGTTCTTTAAAAAGTTTGGGATTTTCGCCCAAGTCAGGAACCAGAGTTTCAGAGAAATTGGCCGAGAGTTCTTTAAGAACTCTTGATATTTTCTTCAAGAATTATGGTATCTAGCTGATCGGGATTTTTCTCGCGAATGCACTAATGTGCAAAATAAAAATTGTTTCATATATTTTATTACTGTAATTCTAAGTTAGAACAGTGCATTTTTGAAAAGAATTATAACTTTTGAGTTGCTACATCGAATTTCAGTAAAGAAATATAATTTTGAGTTTATTTACAGAGAATTTTTGTGAAGAATACTTTTTGCTTTGAGACAGGGAATTTCAGTAAGGAAATATATGTTTGGCACTTAAGTTATGGAATTTTAGTAAAGAATGATAATTTTTACTTTTTGAACAGGGCATTTTATAAAGAATTATTATTTTGACTTTGCCAGAGGGAATTTCTAAAAGAATGTTGGAGAAAAGTTTTTAATCACATTTAGAAGACAATAAAAAAATGGCTTATCCAAGTCAGAATTCGTGAAAATTCGAAACTTCCCTCACCCCCAATTTGTAAAAAAAATGTATTCTGACTTGGTACAGGGGAATTTCTAATAGAATTATTCTGAATTTGGACCGAGAGTAAGTGAAATATAAAAAAGTCCCGTAAAGAAATATAATTTGATATTTGAACAAGTTATTTTTGACATTTAACGGGAAATTTTGTAAAATAATTTTAACTTTGACTTATAAAAATGGAATTTAACAAAAATCCCAGTTCCAATTCAAATTCAAAATTGTTTCGTAATTAAAACTTCTTTTTTTTCGCAACTAAAAATTCGCCAGAATTTGATTTGGAACAGTGGATTTTGTTAAAGAATTATAAGTTGCGACATATAATTTTGAGTTTGGGACAGACAATTTTCGTGAAGAATAATAATTTTTACTTTGAGACATGGAATTGTAGTAAAAAATTATAATTTTGAGTTCGAGACAAGGAACTTCAATAAAGAAAAATATTTTTGACACTTGAGTTATGGAATTTCAGTAAAGAATTATCATTTTTAATTTTGAACAGGGAAGTTCGTAAAGAATTATTATTTTGACTTTGGGAAAGGGAATGTTCTTAAAGAATTGCAATTCTGAGCTAGAACTGGGAGTTTCTTTTAAGAATTATAATTTTTCATTTTCGGTTTACTTTGGAACAGGAAATTTCATTAAAAATTATAATTTTAAATTTAGGATAGTGAATTTTCATAAAGAATTATAATTTGACATGGAAGAGGGATTTTGCAAAAGTATTTTTATTCTGATTTAGAAGAGAATTAAAAAAAAACATTTTCCAAGTCAGAATTCGTCAGAATTTGAAACTTCCCTCTTCCAAATTTTGTGAAAAAATATAATTCTGACTTGGAACAAGGAATTTTGGAAAAAATTTAATTCTGTCTTGGTACAGGGAAATTTCTAAGAGAATTATAATTCTATATTTGAACCAAAAATAAGTAAATGAAATATTTAAAAAAAACCGTAAATAATTATAATTTTATATTGGAACAGGTTATTTTTCGCATGAAATGGGAAATTTTTGAAAATAATTTTGATTATAAATTACAAAAATGGGGCTTACAAAAAATCCCTGTTCTAAGTCAGAATTCGTCAGATTTTAAACATTTCTTGTACCAAATTAGAATTGGTTTGAATTTCAAAATTCTTTTTTTTCTTTGCAAATAAAAATTCGCCTGAATTTGAAACTTCCCTCTTCCACCTTTTGGAAAAAGGTGTTATTATATTTCTGAATTATAATATAAAATGTTGTAAATAAATATTATTCTGACTTCAGAAATTTTTGGAAATAAATGTCATTGCGACTTGGAACAGGCAATTTCCGCAGATAATTATAATTTAGACTCTTCCAAATAAAAAAAATTTCAAAATTTGTAAACTCACCTAAAATTTCCAAAATACGTTTAAAATCATTTAAATATATTGAATTCTTTTAAACTGACTCGACAAAATAAAAAAAAAAAGCAAGAGAAAGCCAGGAATTAAAAATCATTTATCGGGTGACAAGTTGTCGACTTTTTATATAACAAAATTTTTCTGTGTGGAACAAAAGTTAAGCAAATGAAATCTACAATAAGAGCTAAATTGAAGATAAGTGGTTCTTATGTAGAAATAAATTGCGAGAATCATTCCAATTTGCATTGATGATAGTTCTGTACAAGTCACCTTCAAAAATAAAGTTTCTTTTCGACCTTAACTTTTCTTAAATCCATTTTTCGACTTGAATTTATGCAAGATTTATGAATATTATCCAACTGCTGACTTGATTATTCAAAATTGGACTATGATTCGGGAATCTAATTACTGAATCTTAATCGTTCAGGAATACTCGTATATTTTATAATGAAAGATCAACGTGTTATACAATGATGAAATGCACTTGTAAGGAAAAAATTGCTATTGAATCTGTATGGTAAATTGGTATATTTTTTAAATAATAGCAGCTGATTTTTGATGCAACTGAATATGCGTGCCTCAGATTCAGTAGAGTTTTTTCTTGTTGTCGGCTTTTTTATTATAATAATTGATTATAGGTAGTAGACTACTAAAGTCTACCACGTAATTTTTTAATTAATCTAAATGCTTTGTAATTTTAGGCTTTGAAATCCGATTTTTTGTAATACCTTTGATTTATTAAGCTTTAAAACTGAACGCTTTTGTTCATAGGCTTCCAAATTTCAACAGTTTACTGCTTCCAAGTTTTAAAAACAGTTTTTTCCACTTTTATGTGTGAAATAACGACATTCAAGTATCTACAAGACTTCATATTTCTCTTACATTTTTAATTGATTAATAGTTTTTGTGATGAATCATAATCCGCAATAATATTTTTAATAGGAACGTAAATATTTCATCTGTCAGTCCCACCAAACAGCTGATTTAATAAAGCATTTTAATAATTACTATACGTAAGACTATCGAAGCATGACAAATTTGACGAATTGACTCTTCGATCTTAATATTAATGATCACTGTAGTAATACGTAATCTCATTTATATATCGATGTATGTTTGACTTACAGTGCGAGCTCAAATAATTATTTTAATTTGCAAAATTTGAGTCGCATTGTAAACTTTTAACCTTGTCTGGAAAGAACATTTTTTGACGAATGAATTGATGTGATGTGATTGATAAAACGTATGAACGTGATTCTTAGGATTCTCTTTTAAACGGATATCTGCATTATTTATGTTTAAAAAAATTACTATTTTCACTATCGAGGTTCGTAATTATTTGTCGAATGTGTTTCGAGTTTAAGCATTTAATAAAGGTTGCAAGATGTACACATGAATTTTAATCTAAAATTCCAATCACCGTTTTCCTTCTTTTATTTGAGTTTATTTTTACAGTTTATTAAAAAGTATATTACAGTTGTAAATGCTTTAATCTCACTTTAAAGTCCATTAATAGTAATATATTGTGATCAAAGTTCAGATTTACGAATTGAATTACTAAAATTAATACTACACTCGCAAGAATACTTAGGTTGAGAAACTTTTTCCATTTCCGGAAGTACTTCTATTTTGTTCGTCAGGCGTTTACTCCATTCCTGGAAAATAAAATTTTGAACACCAAGAATACATACGATCATTCGAAAGTTTTGTTTAAAATCAGGTACAGATTTTAAGCCGAAATTTATTACGGATTCAACAAAATAATAAAACTTTCAAGTAAAAAGGATTTTCTACCAAAAGGGATGAATTTTTAACAAAAATAAATAAATTTTGAACGAAACAGTTGCATTAACCACCAAATAGTTGAACTTTCAAACAAACAAAAAAGAATTTTCAAAGAAATAAATAAACTTTTAAATAAATAGCTAAATTTTTAAGGCAAAATGATTTTTTTCAAATTTTGTATTAAAAAAGTTCATTTTCAACCTACAAAGGCGGATTTTCAACAAAATGATACAATTTTCAACAAAAAATTAATTCTACCAAACAGTTGAATTTTCAAGTAAAAAAAAATAAACGAACTTTTTAGAATACATCTGAATGTTCAGCCCGAGAAGTTGAATTTGTAAATAAAACGTTAATTTTTTTAACTAAGAAAGACGACTTTTCTATCAAAAGACTAATTTCTAGTTTTCAACCAGCTGAATTAAAGGGGATGAATTTTCAACAAACTAGAATAATTTTTTAACCGAAAATAATGAATTTTTGAACTTTTAAACAATACATTTCCAACCAAATATGGAACAGTTACATTTTCAGATAAAAAATTAGTTTTTAACGAAACAAGAAATGAATTTCCATCAAAGAAGTTTAATTTTTTACTAAATTGTTGAATTTTTAACCCAAAAGAGGATAAATATGAAAAACTATTAAAATGTAGTTTAACTTTAAACGAAGTTTTTAATTTTTCAACCAAAAAGATGAATTTTTAACAAAACAGTTGCATTTTTAACCAAAACAGATGAATTTTCAATTAAGTAAATTAATTATTTAAAAAAGACGAATTTTCGAAGAAAAATATAAATTTTCAGCAAAATAGTTCAAGTTTCAACTAAAATAAATCAATTTACAATTAAAAATGTCAATGTTGAACAAAAAAAAGAATGATCAAATTATTATTATTATTATGCAATTTTCACATTTTTAACTAAAGATGTGAATTTTAAACTAAAATAATTAATCTCTAAAAAAATTACTTTTCACTAAAAAAGTTAAAGATTCAATTCTAATCATGATTTTTAACTAATAAGATCAGTTTCTTAAAAAAGAAATAATTAAAATTTCAATGAAAGAGATGAATCTTCAGCCAAAAAACAAAAAGAATTTTTAATTAGGTAATTCCACTTTTAACAAAATGGTTGAATTTTTGACCAAAAGAGTTTAATTTTTAATCAAATAGTTGCATTTTCAAATAAAAAAAGTTTTCGCAAAAAGATTAACATTTTTAAATGAAGAGATTAATTTTCAACTAAAATGATGAAGCTTAAGAAAAATGAGTTTTTAAGAAAAAAGTTAAACGTTCCATCCCAAAGAAGATTTTTTTTTAACTAAGAAGATTAATTTTTAAAAAATGAAAAAGTTAGGAAACGTCAAAATTTTTATAAATACAAAATTAATTCTTTGTTATACTATTGGTTGTAGAGCAAAATACTGAACAGAAAATAGTTGCAGTTTTCCAATATATTAAAGCCTGTTATAAAATTGTATTATAGAAAATCAACACAATCGCAAATTAGAAAAATTACAAGAAAATTTTCTATTTTCATCGTAAACACTAGCGTCACTCTTACACTACTGACTAGATAAAAAAATGTTTTACAGAACTGCAAATTTCATTTAGATCTATATTTGTGGGCACAGTATTTTTCTCTGAAATGCATTCCTTTAAAGGTATAGTTTTTTTTTACCAAAATCATAAAAATCATCATGATTTAGATTTTTGGTTGATTTTTTCGAAAAATGATTTCAACAAACAATGATGTATAAAAAAAAAATCATTTTGAGAAAATCCACCATTTCTCTTTAGAATATTTTTATATAAAAGAAAAATTAATGAAAATTAGCATTTTTGGCCTTCTAAATATTTATGTAAAATCAAAAAAGAGACTTCAATAAAATATGATAAATATTTTTCATAAAACTATTCTCTGAAAGGAATAAATTCTGTCATTAAACATAAAAATCGGATACAAATTGCCTTTTTATACAGATTCAAAAAAAGTAAAATTAAAAAAAATCAAATATTAAAACAAAACTTCGCGCCAAGTTCTGATTCGAAAAATCAAAAACTTTGCAGTTGAGCTAATTTTACAAAAAAAAACCCCTTTGGAATGACCCACATAAAAAAATTCAAGTATTTTACCTCAAGGAGAGCTACATGATAGCAAAGTACGTCCTTCGGCATCAAATTATCTCTCGCAAATTGACGACCTGTCCTGGAAATATTATGCGCAGTATCGTCATTTTCTTTAGCCCATTTAATTTTCTCTACCAGATCTGACAAATCGCCTTTTATTGGCAGGTAGTGTTCGCCTGGTGTTAGTTGCTTGTAGAAAAATTCGTAATATCGAGAATCTTGTTTAATAACCAGTGATCCACCGGCCAATAAGTATGGAAATCTATAGGCTGCCACTGTTCCATCGATATTTAATTGGTACTTGTACTGTAAAAAGAGGAAGTTGACACTAAGTTTTGAAATTTGAGCTCCTACATTTAAATACATATGTTAAAACTAATCAAGCAGGGATGCTAAAAGATCTGGACGTCATGGAGTTTTTAAAAAATGAGTGGAATTTTCTTAATAGCGCCTATTTCATAGCCTTAATAATTACTTTACGGCGAATTTCAAAATCAAATTTTATTTAAAAAAATATATATTTACCATTCCTAATTTAAACAAAACTTTATAATGTTAATGAGAAATTTTTTAAGTTTAATAATGATTGAACAAATTTTATATTTGTATCAATTAATTATTGTAAAGTGCGGTAAATTAGTCTACGCTCAGTAAAATATGTTCAAGTTCATGGAAATGATTGTAGACTTAATACTATATTCCTAAGAATTCATGGTCGAAATATATTTCATTCTCAACAAAATGGTTGAATTTTCAGGCAAAAAAATTAATTTTCAAAAAATTAATTGAAATTTCAAGCAAAAGAGACGAATTTGGAAGAAAAAACATGAATTTTGAACCGAACAGTTGAGCTATAAATCTACAAAGATGAAATTTCAAACAAATGGCGGAATTAAAAAAAAAAGATTAAACTTCAATCAACAAAAATTTTGCATTTCTCACCAAATAGTAGCATTTTTAACGAAAAGAAAAAATAATAATTCTGAATGAAAAAATATAATAGTAGAATTTCAATTCAATTAAATTATCAATTAAATTACTTTTATGATAAAAGATGAATTTTCACTCCGAAAGGATCAATTTTCTACTTATGTACAAAAAAGATGACTTTTAAACAAATTATCTGAATTTTCAACAATTTAATTAAATTTTCAACAATAAAAGATAAATTTTCAATCAAAATGACGAGTTTAATATCCAAAAAGGTAATATTTTCAACAAAACTGTTAAATGTTCCACCAAAAATGATCACTTTTTAAAAAATTAGTTGAATTTTTAATGAAATAGTAGAACTTTAAACAGAAAAAAATTAATTTTAGACCAAAATATAATAGTAGACTTGATAATTAAAAATAATGGATTTTAAACAATAAAATATCAATTTTGAGCCAATAAAGATAATTTTACCACCAAAAGATGAATTTTTAATTCAAAAGGATGCATTTAATATCTAAACAGGCAAACTTTCAACAAAAAAGTTTAATATTCTATGAAAAACGATGAATTTCTAACAAATTAGTTGAATTTGGTTACAAAATAATTAAATTTGCAACAAAACAGTAATAGTTGAAATAGAAAAAACAGAAATAGTTGACTTTTCAATTAAAAATAATTAACATTAAGGCAAAAAGGATAGCTTTTTAGAAAATAGTTACATATGGAACAAAATAATTAAGTTTTCAAAAAAATAGCTACATTGTTAACCAGAATAGATGATTTTTGGACTTAAAATAAAATAGAAGACTGATAATTAAAAAAAACATCATCAAAAAAAGATTACATTTCTACCAAAATATAAATTTTTCAACCAAAAGGACGAATTTTCGATTCAAAAAGACAACTTTTCAACAAAGTAGCTAAATTTTCCACCTAAAAAGGTTACCTTTTAACAAAAGAGTTTAATTTTAAAATAAATAGTAAAATTTTTAACCAAAATAGATGAATTCTGAATCAAAAATATAATAGTAGACTAGAATTTTTAACCAAATATTATTACTTTTTTACGAAAATATATACATTTTCAAGGCTAACAAAGGTATAACAAAAGAGATACTTTTTTTCACCTAAAAAGGTTACCTTTTAACAAAAGAGTTTAATTTTTTAATAAGTAGTAGAAATTTAAACCAAAAGAGATGAATTTTGAACTAAAAATATTACAGTAGATTTTGCAATAAAAAAATCATTCATTTTCAGCAATAAAAGATAAGTTTATAACTAAAAAAATAATATTTCTATAATAAAATATGAATTTTCAATTCAAGAAGATGAATTTTGTATCCATAAATACGAATGTTCAACAAAACAATTAAATTTTTCACTGCCAAAATTAGTTGAATTTTTAACAAAATAATTAAATTTGCAACAAAATAGAAGAATTTTCAATTTAAAAAAATTAACATTGTACGAAAAATATGAGTTTTTTACCAAAAGATGAATTTTTAAATTAAAAGGATGCAACTTCTATAGGTCTCTACTCAAATACAGAAAAAAAATTCCCTGACAATTCCATGTTTTTTCCAGGTCTCTCAAGCTTTTTCCAGGTATGATTTTCACGAGTTTATTACAAATGTTGTTCCTCTTTAGTTTATAAGAATATAATTAATATTACAAGATATTCTTAAATACTTTAGCATGATAGATTAAATAAATAAATAAGGCTAAAACATAATTAATAATTTGCATAAAACTTTTACACATTTTTATTTTCTCTACTTATACGTAAAATTTATTGCATATGTAGGTAAAATAATGTAAGTACTATATTACAAATTATTATAAACTGCTTCAAATTCCTGCCCTTTAATGTGGAAATTTAGAATTTGTAAAAGATATATTATTTTATATGAATTTTTAACTGAAAAAGATCAGTTTTCAAACAAATAGCTGAATTTT
>JAAAKG020103682.1:0-15770 GCA_010014905.2 Druon quercuslanigerum | reverse complement strand
TTTCCCCATTACGACAAAAACCCCCCCCCCCCCCCCCCGCTGGCAAGGCTTGGCAGAGCGCTCTGGCTCACTGAGCGACGTAAGGGGAAACCGAGTGGAGAGGGTAACTCGAACAGGTAGACGGCGATGAAATGGGTACTGCTCTCGATTTTAACGGTTAACTAACGTGACTCGGATAAGGTTGAAAATTGGTGTACATTTAGGGGATAAAACAACAAAACCTACCATTGCCAGGCAATTATATGGATGCAAAAGTGCTGCCAGGCGGCTTCAAAGTCGCCCGAAATGCAGGTGAAATTTCTTGAAATTGATTTTACAGGATAAAGTTTGAAACAAAAGTTGGCCCACTACCAGAGATGCATATTCTCATTATTATATCATTTTTTTATAAAATGGATACATTTGGAGAAAACACCGGTTAAAGAAGTACCATTACAATAAAAAGCCGTTTTTCTGTACAAAAATATACCTTTTTTTGCGAAAACTTTCATAAGAGAAAAGATACTATTTACTATTTAGATTATATTTACCAAATTTTTCGGATTGTTGTATCTTTGGCAATTCAAAAGAAGGTCTGCTCAAAATTAGTACACGAATAGAGTAAAACTTGCGCAAAAAATTAGCGTCAGCCACATTCAGGTAAAACAATAACTTATTCTACTATAAATAATAATAAACAGAGTCATGTTCTCAGCTTCTAATGATCGTAGAAGTTTGTAATAAAGATGAACATGATTCTAAAAATTAAACAACAAAATCACTTTACTTTAAAATATCCATTATTTTTTATTGTTAAAGTTTATATTTTGTCGATAAATATATTCTATCTTTATTACCGTGACGAATGTCAAGTTTGCCAGACAAAACATGGGGTCGTCTCATATTTCTCGATTGTCGTTGGTGTAGGCATTACAAATTCTTCACGGTGCATTTTTAATTCAGTTTTATAATATACACTCGAAGAATTTATAATGCATACACCAATGACAATCGCAAAATATGAGATGACCCCCAGCTGTGTCTGGGAATCTTGACTTTCGTCACGCTAATAAAGATCGAACATATTTCAACGACAAAATATAATTTTTAACAACAATATATACCATTAAATGGTTTAGTACATATGTCTACATAGTTTTATAGCGAACAATATAGTTTTATATCTAGTTTCTATATAGTTTGGTTGAGAATGATTCTGTTTTGGTTATGCTTTCCACTACTTGTTTACATTCTTATATTTTGGTTCAGTTAAACTGTTTTTTTATTTTATTTCAAATATTTCGTGGTTGAAATATCAACTAAAAGGTTTTTCGTCAAAAATTATTCTTATCGGTTTGAAAGTAGAACTACTTTTCATTCATCATTGTAGTTGAAAATTCATATTTTTTGTATGAAAATTCAATTAACTTGTGGAACGTTAAACATGTTCGCTAAAAATTTTTTATTTTTTATTTAAGGTTAATAATTTTAATAAAACACTCAAATCTTTGATTGAAATTCAAAATACTTTGTTAAAAATAGGCTTTAATGTTAGTTTGACAATCAACTTTTTTACTTTAAATGTAACTATTCTATTTTTTATTCAAAATCAAATATTTGGTTGTGAATTCAAGCATATTGTTAATCATTACTTTTTAAAACAAAATTCATCGTCTTGATTGAAGATTCATCCTTATTGCTTAGATACTTAAATTTTTGGTTAAAAATTAGCATTTTTGGTTGAATAAAAAATTCTTGATTAAAATATCAAGTATTAACATCTTTTTTCAGACTAATACTTCTGTATGCACTCAGAGGTCCCCGAGATACTTTTGTTTGTAAGGTAAAAAGAATTAAACTCTTTATATGTTAATAAGGAAGGACAAATAGTGCCATACGTTTTCCTAAAACAGCTGCAAAACCAATTCTTACTTATTTATTCACAGACATATAAGCAATACATTTTTATATAAATCCATGCCTCTTTAAATAATATTGCAATGAATATTGCCTGATAAGTACATACCAAGCTCAGTGGAGTAACAATAATAAAATAATAGTAAAAAGTACGGTTCAATCTTACTTAGGTGACGGCAAAGGGCTTTACTGTTTTAAAGTCTGGTTACTTAATTATAAATATATTATAAAATGATTATAAAGAAACACAACTTTGAAATCAAACGTAAAAAATGTAATCTATGTATGTGCATAAAAATAAAGTCTTATTTTTCGTATCAGAAATTTATGTGACATTTTTTGTTTAATTTGACTTTTTCTTTAGTATGACTGGTTGACACTGAATGCTTTGTATAAACATATGAAACGTACAGACGATTTCCTCATAAAAATCGCAATTTTTCAACAGCAATTCACGGAAAGTAGTTGCCATTCGATCGGAAGATCTATTTTTTGCTTCTGATATATCTAACTTTGTATATAGATAACTTTGTAACTTTGTAATATAGATAATGTACATGGTTTATATATTTCACTCAAAGATATGTATTCACACACATTATGTAGAATGTCACATTTGTGTGTATGACAGAACTAACCAAAATTTAATATTTCTTAATATAAAATTTCATTATTACATTTTCAATCAAAATAATTAATCTTTAAACAAAAAAGTCAATTTTTAACAAAATATTTCAATTATCAACCAAATTCATGAATCTTTGATACAAAAAATGCATTCTTAACAAAAAGCATAATAGTTTATAACTGTGCTTTTTTCAAGACTTATACAGGAACAAAATTCATGATATTTTATTTTTCTCTATTCATAATTTTTATATTTAGCCTCCAACTACAAACGGTTCGTCTAAGTATAAATCATTCACAAATTTTTCTTCTCCAAAAGTAGTATAAAATATGTATGCGGGAACACGTATTTTAGCAGAAAAATGAGTTAGATCCATCTTCCTCCAGAACGAATATTTGTTTAATTTTATGGAAAATAATCGCTTTATATTTAGAATTAGAAATATTAAAGTCGATGTAATTTTTTAAAAGTTTTTACATCGATGAAGATAGCAGATATGACTGAAGTTCAAAATCAGTTGGGAATAAAATGGCCTGAAACACAAGTGATTCCCTAGTTTTTTCGGTTTGAAACACAAAATAGTTAATGATAGGGCAACCTCTAATTCATATAATTTTATGACTTTGAAACTCTGATATCTCCCAGATTGTAAATTACAGACCGTAATATAAGTGAATGGAAGTGGTCTGCAAGTGTTTAACGTTGATCAATACCATCATGAACTCACTGAGAACTTTATTGTCTTACTTTTAGGATTTCTTATTTGCTGGTAAACATTAAACTGAAAACATCGCGAGAGGTGAAACTGTGATACATGTCAACAAAAAATAAATTATGGGTATGGCGACAATGAATCTTCCTGTGGAAGACGTTAATCAAACTGCCATAAAAAGATCAAATGTCAGTGAGGTTTCCTGCCTTCCTAAGAAGATTTACTGCCTTGATAGAAAATGAAAACAACAAATTCGTATTAATATAACCTTTGGCGAGGTGACATCAAGTTCTCGAGCATGATTTAATTATAAACTTAGAGCTTGCTTACAATTTATCTTTTGCCCTCTTTGTAAGCTTCCATTGCTATGAGAAATATCCTTAAAATGAGCACGTAGCCATTTGTTATTTCTGCATTTAATAAGACATCCAGCGTTACTACCAAGCTTTGTTTTACGATATTTGCTTCTTATTAATTAGTCACTCAAAATTGAAAGATTTAAATTATTTCATTTTTTTATAAATAATGAAATACAATACGTTTTTTCGTCCAAATTAAAGCCCCTATATATATCTTCTAAAATTCTCTTTAACGTCAAGTTGTTCCCCTTGCATGACTTGCATGATTTCACCATCACTACCTATTCCGAAAAGATTGACTTATCGGTCGCAATCTCGAATGTTTTCTATCGCGAATCATGGGTATGCAAAATTGATTTACTGAAATTATAAAAAACATCATTAATGAATTTTTTAAGGACAGAATGGTAGAATATTGGTTTTCGAAATCAAAATATTTTTTCTGAAAAAAGATCTCCTTTCGCTCCACTGGGAATCGAATCCAGG
The DNA here is from genome assembly GCA_010014905.2 of Druon quercuslanigerum. Lineage (NCBI taxonomy): Eukaryota > Metazoa > Arthropoda > Insecta > Hymenoptera > Cynipidae > Druon > Druon quercuslanigerum. The sequence goes on along the minus strand of JAAAKG020103682.1, from coordinate 11,689 downwards.
TCTTCCGATTGTCGATCGCGCGCTCTAACCACTAAGCTGCTAAAGAGATCGATAGAGGAACCTTCTTTTCCAGAAATACACGCTGTCTTTAACAAGGTGTTACGTTTTATATATGTCTATTACACAAAGAATATGTACTTTGATAGGAGACGGTAACAATCGATCAGTGGGGATCTCTTTCACGGACCGTGGAAATTGAAAAATAAACAATATCGATCTAAGTTCACTCCTGAAATAACAGAACATTCTTAACATATTTTTAGACTCGATGGAGACGGAAACGGAAACACTCTCCAAAATTTGTGGAATATTATTTAAAAAAATCATGGGTCAGCTTGACCGTAGTACAATAGAAAAGTCGCCCGGAAGGAACACTTTCTTGATTATGGTAGCCTCAGCACGAGATAAGTATGCTTTGCTTCGCGTCGACTGCTCTCTCTTAAAAACTACCTCTCTTCTAAACTACCAGTTCAAAGAAACACGATTCAAATGAAGGCGGTAGTGAAATTATAATTTATTATGATATAATAAATAATATAAGTTTAATTATTATGCGTCATAATTGAATAATATTATTATATGTTGTATTATTATTAGAAACTAAGCTTGATCATACAACCATTAGAAAACAATGATGCATGACGCATATAGCATCGATGAAATATATGAACTTATAAACTAACTAAATAACTATTTTAGACAATTAATAATCAGCTGTTTTTTTTTGTCAATTTATATTATGATATAATTAGCTTCTTTCTTTGCTGTCCGTTATTGGTGTAACTGCCTGGCATATGTACAAATAAGGAAAAATAAAAAATTTAAATAAAATATAATCGAGTCATATGATTCTTTGATCATTGAGTCGGTCATTAATCGTTGATTTGATTCAATCAATTATTTTTATATACAAAAGAACAATGAGATAATAGAAGAAGTTTATTAATATTTATAGGCCAATACGAATATTTGAGGAATTATTCTCAGGTTTGATATTTGTAATTTTTTTTTAAAGAAAGTTAATTGACTATTTCCTAATCTTTTTAAAAATTACTAAGCTCATTAGGGAAAGCCACTTTCCCAAGTGAATTTGGGAATTTCCCCTGAGGAACAGTTGAAAAAATTCCCAATATTTTTTACAGTGTACCGATCTCTTATGTAGCTTAGTGTTCAGGGCACTTGACAGACAATCAAAGCTGCATCTAGTCTGAAAGGACGATAAGATTATTTTGTTATTTAATGAGTTAACATAGATTGATAGTGTTAATTTTCCATGTTCGTGGTTGGTGAAAGAGATATACATTGATTGATTGTTACCATCCCCTATGATAGTACACATTCCTTGTAGAATATCAGTTGTTGGCTTTATTTTTCAAAAGATCCTTGATGTATTTCCGTCCTATTTTGAAATAATGACGATGTTAATTATATCTAAAAATCCTTTAAAAAGTATTTTCTAAAAAACTAGTCTATAGTTACAGGAAAATAATAGGAAATATTACCACAATCAAAACCTCGTTTAGTTTTCTAATAAAAGACCGGAAATACTTTTTTTCTAATTATATTATAACAGATAATGTCACAGTAACTAAACGAAGGATCATTCATTGTTCTAATCATAACGGATCATAAATTCACTACCTATTGTTCGAGTAATTAGTAATCGTTATGATAATTATTTCTATCTATAACGCTTTCTACATTGTTGCGGGAAATATAGATCGATATCTTTCAAACATTTATTTAATATAAACTTTTATTACTGAATAAAAATTATATTGAAAATAAAATCATTGGGCAACTACACCTTAAGTATTTTTTTTATAATTCTTGATCTCAGAGCCATGCCCGATGAGTATAAAAAATTATCAGAACGTGGAAGAAGAGAAAACGATCAAAGTTTGTCTGAGGTTTAGTTCAGTTTGCAACTGCGGTAGGTTACCGAATACATAGATGAAGATGATTTATGCATTTCTCGAGGGCATGTACAAATTCTTGAATGTTCTTAAACTTTTTAGATATTTCTTATTCTCAAATCCTCTTCTTCTTCGTGCTTTCCAGATTACACTGGGAGAAACGTTCGATTTCTTGATACAGAAACTTTTGATTATTTTTTTATTATAAAATCAAACTTCATGTACTGCTTAGTTAAACTAAAAGGTACAACTTTGAATATTATTTTTAAGAAATCGCAGCATTATTCCACACACACAAAAGCACAAACAAAATAATTTTATTAAATATAAGGCTTTCACAAAATATTCAAAAAAGTACAAAATTTAAAAAATTAATTTAAAAAAGAGGAAGTTTAATCAATTTCAAAGCGTTAGATCGTAGATTTAAATTATACCTAAATGAGACGAACTGAATAGGGACTATTAAAAACGATATCAAAGAACTAAAGATTTAATTAACCAGGGGGCACGAAATTTAAAGACGTGTTTCGAACGTCTTAAAGACGTTTTTAGGACGTACGGTTTAAAAGACGTTTTTTGAATGTCCAAAAAAACGTTCTAAGTCCGGCCAAAAAACGTCCAAAAAACGTCCAATGTTCCAAATACGGCCTAAGAACGTCTTTAGAACATTACATGTTTTTAGAACGTTACTTGGCCTGACTTAGGACGTTTTTAGGACGTTCTAAAAACGTCTTGGGACATTCGCGCCCACTGGGTAGTTAGTTACTTTTGACTAATAGTTAATTTAATCTCGGATTTAAAAGTAAGTAAAAAAAAAGATTTTTTAATATCTTTTACCAATCAGAGAAACATTATATAATATGGTAATAAAGTTTTATTTACAAATACTTCGAATTTGACCTTAACATTTGATATTTGTGCAAAAAATAGCAACATATACTTTTATAGGTAAAGTGATGAACCTTTAATTAAAAAATTAAATTTTTGGCAAAAGAGTTCAATAGTTGATATTCCCACTAAAAATAATTTTCAATAGAAGACCTTTTGAATTAAATAAAGAAACACGATTTTTCACAAAATTAGTTAAATCCTAAGAAAAAGATATTTCAAAACATAAAGGCGAATTTTCAAAAAAATAGTTGACATTTCAACCCCAAAATCAGAAACGAAATAATTGAACGTTTAACCCAAACTAAGATCAGTTTTCATCAAAAACAGAGGAACTTTCAACTTATTCAAAAGTAAAAATAGAAGATACGTTTTCAGTTGAAAAAATTAATTTTAGAATAATAAAACGAATTTTCAAACAAAGAAATAAATTTTTAACTAAAATAATGAATCATCAATAAAAAAATGTATAACCCAATAGTTTAATTTTCAACCAAAAATATTAATTCTCTGCTTTAAAAAAACTTTTAACGAATCAGTCCAATTTTTAATCCAAAAAGACGAGTTTTTAACAATATAATGAAAATTACAACTAAAAAAGATAAATTCTTAAGCAAAAATAGAAGTTTTATTTTAAGTTTTTAAAAACTCATTTTTTAACTAAAAATAGAATTTTCAACAAACTATTTTAATTTTCAACCAAAGAAACAAATTCTGTGATAAAATAATTTTCAACCAGGAATATTCAATTTCTATTAAAAAAATTAACTTTGACAAAAGATGGCATACATAAATTTTTTAGTCCAAAAAGTAATTTGCAACTAAAGAAATAAATTCTTAACAAAAAATATAAATATAAATCAAGTGATGAACCTTTCATTGAAAAATTTAATTTTTGGCAAAAAGTTCAATATTTGATATTCCCACTAAAAATAATTTAACTTTCAATAAAAGACTATTGAATTAAATAAAGAAAGACGAATTTTTACAAAAATAGTTAAATCCTGAGAAAAAGAAACTAATTTCCAAAGTATATACGCGAATTTTCAAAAAAATAGTTGAAATTTCAACCCCAAAATAAGAAACAAAATAATTAAACATTTAAACCAAAATAAGATGAGTTTTCAACAAATACAGAGGAATTTTCAACACAAAATATTAATTTCCTATCTAAAAAGTCAAACTTGAAATGAAATAAATGAATATTCACCTTAAAAATATTAATTTTTAATCAATAATAGAAAAAAATAAAATTTGACTATATTAAAATAAATAGAAAATTAAAAAACGAAAAACTTTCAACAAATCAGTTCAATTTTGAACCCGAAAAAGACGAGTTTTTAACAACATAAAGAAAATTACAACTACAAAAGATAATTTCTTAAGCAAAAATAGAAGTTTCATTTTGAATGTGAAAAGAAACTACTTTTAAACTAAAAATAGAATTTTTAACAAACTAGTTTAGTTTTCAACCAAAGAAATAAATTTTTCTAATAAAATAATTTTCAACCAAGAAGATTCAACTTCTATAAAAAAAATTAACTTTGACAAAAAATGGCATGCATAAATTTTCAGTCCAAAAACTAATTTTCAATTAAAAAAATGAATTCTTAACAAAAAGAATAAATTTGCTTCATTTTTCTGCAAAAAGGACTAATTTTGACTAAAATAGTCTAATTTTGATCATATACAGTTAAATTTTCAACTTAAAATTGAATACATAGCTAAATTTGCATCGGATGGGTTCAGTCCTCAACCAAACAGATGAATTTCTATTCAAAAAGTTAAATTTTTGTCAAAAAATGTAACAGTTAAATTTTGAGTAAAAATTTTATTTTTAACGAAAAAAACTATTTTACTAGTCAATAAATAAATTTTCAAACCAAAACATGGAACATTCGAATTCTCCATTGAAAATTAATTTGAAAAAAAAACAAAAAAGATCTATTTTGAACAAAAAACAAAGGTTTTTTTTTAACTAAAATAATAAATCATCAACCTAAAAAATTAAGTTTTCATAATCGTTGCAATTTCAAACAAAACATTTCTTACTTTTAAACTAAAAACAGTTCAAAAACGATCAAAATATCCAGAATGGGATCTGACTAATTATTTGTTGACTACATTAGATGATTGCAAGTAGCAAATTTAAACTTTAAAAAAATTACATAACGGACATATTTTTTTCCAAAATTAAGGATATTTTATTCTCCTATAAAAGGGTTGTCGACTTTACGTGACTGATCACATTTGACGTAATAAATTGATATAATAACATTTTTCTCTCTTCGCTTGGAGGAGCAGAGTGGCATTTTTAGTAAACCGATGGGGTTGCTCTCGAACCGATCTATAAGATGACCAGCAAACACGACAACGTTTCGATTACCTCTCTTCGTGTCCCATAGGACGTCCCGATAATCGTTCAGCCACACGTAAATAGTACTTTTTTATTGGGAAAGACACAATCTTAAAACAAAAAATAAAAAAATAATTCTTAAATTAATGGTACACTAATTCAAATAACGAAATCGAAAATATTTATTTGAAAGTATTCCAGAAAAAGAATTAGAACCAGAAGCCTAGAAATAATTGAATAAACAAAGAAAAAAATTAGGTTACATATTTAACAACAAAAAAACGGAATCAAAACGTTATGAAATAAAATTAAACCACAACCGGACGATTTTGAAGATTGGAAAAATTGAAATCTAGGGAAATTTAAATTAGTTTTCGGTCTTTGTCATAAATATTCCATAGGTTATTTTTGTTGACTGATCAATTTTCGTTTTCCACACAAGAATGCAAACCTTTCTATGGACTGCTATGATTGAAAAAGTTTGTGCTGTTGTTTTTTTCCATTTGGAAGCAATTCTAGTTTGGATGAAAGTTTGAAATAAAGAATCGTCGAACATCAAGTCTAGTCGAATCGACGTTCGAAATACTTTCGACTTGCGTGTCTGCCGCATACTTCGTTTGCAGACATGCAAGCTCTTTTGTGGTAGGTAGGACATGACGTACGAGAGCAAGCAAAAGACACACGAAATTGTTATATATGCATGGTTAAACGAAACCATTTCATGACCATTCCAAACACTTACAAATTAGATTTTAGATTGGATTAGAATTATTATATATAATTTTTTCTCCGATGTATAAGCTATATATAATTTTTCCATCTGGGATCAAAAGTCACTTTAAAGAATTTTGCCTTTGAATCTTTATCATAATAATAGAAGATCCTCCCATAAATTAAATTATACTACAAAACTAGTGCAATATACGCGGGATAATTGTTGTCACATGCAATTTTCAAAGCAAAAATAACTTTTTTTTTTTATCAATAAAAATGATGTGTATTTCATAGTATCTATTATTAGGATAAACTTCCGAAAAGGTAATGCCTCCGATTTTGTTTAGACAACGTACTTTTATGTGTATTGACGCGCTCATTTCGAATATAATGTTGAAAATTGGCGGAAATTTGATTTTCATGTTGAAAACCATAAAAATCGAGGTTTTTTGCGTTTATCTCAGATAATGTGAAATATTTCAAATATTTAAAATGTTTGCTGAGTAAATTAGAGATACGCCGATTTCCGATTAAAGGGGTGTCTTCCCGCCACCACGAGGCATTACAAAAGGGGTAGGGGTGTAACTTTACATTATATTGTTATCATATTATTATAAGGAGTAGTGGGGACCTTATATTATTTCTATGACCAGTCACAGGGGTGCCTTCCTGTCCCGCGAGTAACTGGAAAAGGGGAAGGGGGGCCTTACATTATTTTTGTGACCAATCACAGGGTTTCCTTCCCACCACCACGAGGCGCTGGAAAAGGGGCAGGGAGGCCTGACATTATTTTTTTGATTAATCACAGGGGTTCCATCCTGCCACCACAAGGCGCTGGAAAGGGGGCAGGGAGGCCTGACATTATTTTTTCGACCACTCACAGGGGTTCCTACCCGCCCCCACGAGACTTATATTATATTACTTATATTATTACTTATATATTACTTATACTATTGATATCTTGACTGAATACTTTTATATAATTAAACTATTGATATTTTGACAAAAAATAACATTGCCGGACAACAAACTGAAAAGGATAACCGCAATTTATTCCAAATTGTAAGTTTAATTTTTTAAATCAAATGATTTTTGTTTAAAATAGCCGATTTCCGGTGAAAAACGTAAGACAAAAAAGAAGCCTAATCAATTTACTTCAAAAACGCAAACATGGCGTAAGAGCACCAATTCTTGGCACCCTCCCAATTGTTGGCATCCTTCTCTGATTTCATAGATGATAAATTTGTTAGCATGTTTTGTCTCAATTATTTTAATTCTACTATCTTTTTTACATATTATGCATATATTAATTATATAGTCCAATGAAATATGTATAAAAAATAAAATAAATGTACTTCGGTGTTTGACATGCCAATAATAGGGGTAAGAAGCCAAGTATTGGTGCTCTTACAAAACCTTATTACTATTCAAATATTGTAAATAATCTTTGAAATTTAATTATTATCACTTTTATCAGTAATTGCTATTTTAAACAAAAATACTAACATAACATAAAAACAAATTGTTTAGAATTAGACATCCTCTCTTCAAAAAGCAAGTATGTTCTAAAATCGTTCAAAAAATTGTAAGCTTTTTTTTAAATACAATACCTTTTTAATGGAGATACTGATTTCCGGTATAAAATTTAATTACAATAAAAAAATTGTGAATTAAATTATGTTGAATGATTATCTAAAAAACAATGATTATCCGAAAAATCTTTTGATTTTTTAAATTCTAAATACCAGTTTCCTGCGAAAAACATTAAGATAACATAGAAAATGGTTTTTAATTATTAAATTTCTACTAAAATTAAATGGTTCTTGTTTAAAATAACAGAATTCTTTCAAAGGTTTGACATATGTATTATTTTGTTTTGATTAAAAATACCACTTTCCGACGAAAAACACTAAGATAATCTAGAATTGTTGCAAGATTTTAAACCTGGTATAAATTATAATGATTTTTGTTTAAAAACTGCCCATTTTCGTCCTAAACAATAACGTAACATAAAAGTTTTTAAAAATTATCAATATTCTTTCAAATCGAATTATTTTTGCATGCAAATTTCAATTTCTGATAAAAAACACTAATTTCAGTTGAATGCATAAATTAAAGTAGTTGAAAAATTGTAATTATTCTTTGCAATCTGATAATTTTATACTAAAAATATCAATAATTTCCGGCAAACAAATATTGAAACTTTTAGTGCGAAAAACGGACGCAAACTAAAATTATTAGATATTTTAAGGCTTTTTCGAAACATTATGATTTTATAATTCAATTTTTTAAAATACTTATTTACAGTGAACAGCACTAACATAAGACATGTATCATATTTTTTAAATTAAAAATTTAAGATATAAAACAATTTCAAATAGTGAAAAGTCAATCAGGTTTTCAACAGCAGTCATTGAGAGATTTTCGAGGCGTTCAAATATCTATTAAGGTTACAGGTTTAAATTGATGTTGAAGTTAACTCTAATATGAATGGAAGCTATTTTTTTCAACAAGGCACATTCAATAGTGACCGTGAAATGACCTCAAGGTCATCGTCAAGGTCAAATTAAACTTCACCATTGAATGCGCCTTGTTGAAACAAAAAACTTCCATTGATATCAAACTTTTTCAAAAGCTGCTGCTCTCAGAGATGTTCGAACCTTGTTTATTTTTTAATGATCTTAGAGTGACCTTCAAGTTCAGATTAAACCTATGGCTATAATACATATTTTAACGTGCAATTTCCCTCTCTATAGATTTTCGATCTGAAAAAGGAGGGTTGCCGTTTAAAAAAATTGACCTTGAAATAACCTTTAAGGTCATCGTTAAGGTCAGGTTGAAGGTCAGAATTAATTTTCTCTTAAAAAACTAATTCAAGAATGACCTTGACTTCAATGCAAATATTTTACCTAAGGGAATATTCAGAAGGTCCAGAAATTTGTGGACACCCTGCATATTTATATATTGTAATAATTATCTAAAGCTTGAAAAACCTTGTCGGAAAAGTAAAAATGTAAATCCGTCAAAATTTGCTTAAGTTCAATAGGTACTCGACCTAAAAAAGGTTAATGATTTTAAAGTCCGCTTGGATGAGTCTGGCATGCTTCAAATCGATCTGAGCGTGCTTAATACGAATAATGGTTTGATACGATTAGCATGCGTGAGCGACATTAGATACTTTTAATTTTTTTTATTGAGATTGATGGTTCTGCCAAACGCGATATTTGTTGTTCGAAACTAATATCCTTTGAACATAGGCGGGTACTATGGCAATAGACACCGCGAATCTGGTTTCGGTACATTAATCATAGTTCTTGTTGCATTTCCCCTTTGTTTGATAAAATTGATGGTCGTCTGGTATGGCAGACACGATTGGCGTGAAATACAGATGCCGTGTCCTGCCTCGATATAGCAATATAGAGACACAGTACAGTAGTAGGTCCAAATTAGTATATGAGATACCTCCATATTGCGGGATCAGAATCAAAACAATTTATAACAATTTATATTCACCCCTTTGAATGAAAAACGTATTCGAATTTTTTAAAGTAACAATTGATTGCACGCTTTTTTCGATATTTACATTCAATACTACATCCCATGTAATGAAAAATGTGAAAGCTTCGAACGATGCAAATTTTCAAAGGGAAAATAAATGTGATATATCAGAGAAAATTTTAAATGTAAAGCCATTTTTTGGTCAAAAAAAGAAGAAAAAAATGAATAGTGAATATTAAACTGAATTCATAAAAGCAGTATTGTTAGGTTCATTTTCTGACGTAATAAAATTGAGAAGGATACTATAAAGAGAATGGAGACATGAATGTGAGAGATTTTTATGAATCATAAAAAGTGTATCTAAATTTTTTCTACAGAAATTGCTCAGAATATTTCATCCCCCCATAAAACTTTCCACAGCCATAAAATAGTCTCCAGACATTTTAGTAAAGAAATATTAACGAGAATATACAGGCAATTAATTCAAGGTCTATATTGGTATTAGACCCGACGAAAACTGTCATAATAAAGGAGTCCAATCGAGCGTCGAGAAAATAGGAACGTAAAACAGCAGCATACAGGGGTTATAAAATTGATACTTTTACGCTCCGTCTGTTCGAAATAACGAAGTCGTACCACCTACGATATGGAACTAAACTAGATCGAGATTCTCTTTAGGAAATAAACGTATACACTTCTGAATGGAAGTAGTGATGTGATTATAGTTATGGTTAATTAACTACTTAGCATAATAAAAATATTCAATTTTCGTTTCGAAAAATTGTACTTCCCTAGTTGAAGAATTTTGACAAAAAAGTACCAAAAAATTCTTAAAAGAATGTACAAAAAATCACAACGACAGGTTCTGCAGCCTAAAAGATGTACGGTTTAGACCTGGCATAACAAATATTTTAAATATTGTAATAAGATCATTTTAAATTGAGATGTGTAAATGATCGTTAACATATACAAGAAAATAGAAAAAGAAATATAAGACACATAAATCAGTAACAAAGAAATACAAAACCAATCCGTAATAAGAATATTATATCAGAAAGGCCACAAAAGTTCATTTAATAAATACCCTAATGTTCCCCTGGCCAATTTTGTGTTTGCCCTGCAGATTAATATTCTCGAAAGAATAAAACAATTTCAAATTATAATTTAAAGAAACATTCATTTATTATCCTTGACTTTTCCTGACTATTTAAATTCTTAGACTTTTTCCTGATTTCCAGGTTTTCTCTAACCTACGATCACCCTGTTTTGTCTACTATTTTCCAAGCAGTAACTACAATATTCTTTCTCTATTTTTACTCTGGGGAAAAAACATGGACGCCCCACTCGTTAGCAGAAAAATCCAATTTAGTTACCAAATACATAATGGTCGTGGGATGGTTGGCAGCGTCGGGCAAACCGAAGCAATGTGACGCGGTCGTTCGTTGATTAACAATTGAATTACGTTTAATTGGCGGCATGGACTATCAAATCAACGACACGCCGCCACGCCTCTCAGCAAGCTCCTCGACGAACATATAATTTCTGCAGTTTATGGAGCGCTTGAATTTATTATCAAGGCCACAAGAAATCACATTTACTCCAACAATAATCAGTAACGCAGTTTTTCTTTAGGAAATAAAAATTACTTTTACGAATATATATATAAACACAGTTTCATAGCCTATTAAGATGTAAATTAAGTTTTTCAAACTTCCCCTTGCCATTCTTTTTTACCCCTCACTTCATGCGTTGCCCTTCCCCAAATTCTTCCTCCCCCACTACCCCTCCATAATTTCCCATTCTAGCAACCCTAATTTCTCATCACTTTCCCTTTTACCTCTCTCATTTGCTATAACTCCCCTCCCTGCATTTCCCCTAACTCATCGTTTCCCCCACTTTTCATACTTTCCCTTCTCTCATTTTCTCACATTTCTCTCTTCTACACAGTAAAAAAAAAAGATCAATTTTTTCGCAGAGCATTTTGCTCCAGCGATCATTTGACTCTCGAGATCATAGGGATTTGTCAATTCGGATCAATTTGATCTTATTTTTGGTCAATTTGTCAGACTAAACAAAATAGCCGCTAACTCTTGGTGCCGATGTCATAACGATGTAACCTAAAAATTGTATCTAACGGAACGCAAATGACAACTACACTTAACAGGTGATATTTTCTAATATCAGATTTAGTTATTTTTTAAACTTTTTAAGTACACTGCACGATCAGAAACAATAAAAAGCTTGATAAAGTAGATATTTCGGGTTTCAATCGTGTACAAAACTACGAATTTTGCCGACGTTTCGTGAACATTGCAGT
>JAAAKG020103681.1:7738-39197 GCA_010014905.2 Druon quercuslanigerum | reverse complement strand
TAATATTAATAATTCCGATAAAAAAATATAAATTGTTTAAAATTTATATTCTGGTGTTAGAAAGTCCACTAGTAGAAATTTTATCTTTTTTTAATAAAAATGTAGCTGGTTGGTTGAAAATTAAACAATTTTGTTAAAAACTCGTCATTTTTAGTTGACAACTTGAATGTTTGGTTTTCATTCATTTTCATTTTTAGTAGAAAATTCATCTCTATAATTGAAAGTTTAGCTATGTTGTTGAAAATTTTTGTTTTGAAATTGACAATTGAACTGTGTGGGTTAAAAATGAACTATTTTTTTTGACATTTTTTTAATCTTCTAGGTGTACATTTAACTATTGTGTTGGAAATAATTTTTGTGTTCTGAAAATTCGAATCTTTAGGTTGAAAATTCAATTTTTTTACACAAAATTCATCCTAGCTTAAAAAATTCAACAATTTAGGTAAAATTATTTTTCTCATTCAGGACTTAACAATCTTGATTTGTTGAAAATTTATCTTTGTGGTTGTAAAATTATTTTTTTTTAAATGAAGTTGAAAATTTAAATATTTTTTGAAACTTCATTCTTTTTTTTTGAAAATTTAAGTAGTAAATGTCTATCAGTATAATAAAAAGCTATAAATTGGTTTGTAAAAATTATTAAACTCAAATATGAAAGGCTGTATAATGATATTAATTTAAAGTAGCCTAAGAAAGGAATACGTGACAAATAGATAAGTTTAATTTAGGATGATTTGGAAACGTTTTCCGCTCCATAGAAAGAATGTGAAGGTTACACGAAAATTTCTTAATAATCTTAGCTACCTGATTTTGGGTCACATTTCCTCATGAACAATTAGGCAACGTTTTTACAAGTTCCTGGTTCTCCATTAAAAGAAAATTAATTATTTAAACCTTTTTGTCACCATAAAGTCACTTTAATGACACTTTAAAGTGGCTTTATTGTCACTTTGATGTCACTTTAATGTCACTTTACTGTCACTTTAATGTCAATTTAAAGTCACTTTAAAGTCAATTTGAAGTCACTTTAAAGGCACTTTAGTAGCACATTAAAATCGCTTTGATGTCACTTTGATGTCACACTGATGTCACTGTAAAGTCACTATAATGTCATTTTTTTCTAGAGGGCAGAGCTTCAACCTACTTTGTATGGTTTCTGGAAGAAGAAATTTATCTCACAATTAAAATGGAAAATTAGTTTTAAAAAATAGTGCAAAACTGGTATTTTTATTTTAAATTAATTCTGGAAAGGAGCTTTTAAAAAAAGTTTAATTAAATTTTTATCAGCGGTGACTCTTTAAACAATTTCTTCGTCTTGAAATAGGTTTCAAACAGAGATTAAAAAGCTAGAAAAAACCTTTCCAATAATATTCAGAATTGTTTGATTATTATTAATTTTATAAACCTTTAAGAATATCTTAAGCGAAAAATATTGCTTCTATCAATCATTAGATGTGTTGTTAGTTTTAGGTAATAATGCATGTTCCTTATTCGGTTAAAAAAAATACAAACAAAGGGAAATTGATTAAACAATTACACAAAGTCTTTAACAATAGATTTATTTTAAGTGAAAGTCGACAGCAAACTTTTTTAAATTATTCTAAACATTTCATTCGCTGATTAGATTACTACTGAAAATATTTCAATTTTTGTCGTTTAATGTCTGCATTAAATCTGCATTAAAATGAATTAAAATAAAAAAGAAGGAATTTCGTCCTTTTTTCAAATCCACGTTCATTAAAATTATTTCGAAAAGCTTTCCCACCACTAGTGATGAAAATTTATATGCCCTTGTGCCATAAAATGCGGCGATATTTTCCGTAATACAAAACTTCGTTTCTCGATTTCAAATATGAAGGCTATTTGAGTGAAGTATTTTTTCCTGATTAATTCCATGCACATTGTAATTTTAGTAAATATTGAGGAACTCTATTCAGCTTATATAAACGACAAAAAGGCATCTAAACCCTCTTTTCGTTACAGAATAGAAAGTTATCTGAAAATTAGTTTTTTGCCTGTAGCAGAATGAAGCAACTTATTTGTAAACTACTGATCTTCAGTTTTATATTTTTGGAATCAATTTGTAAGTAAAAAACCACAAATTATTACCTATTCAATCATATTATATAAAATATTATGCATTCAGAAATCGTTTTTATTAAAAAAAAGTTGTTTCTTAATTCAAAGAGTTGCAACTAATGTCATCATCGCATACTTGTCCATATTTTATCGGCTTGATTTAATATTTATTTACTGATTTTTTTTGTAATTAGTAATAGTTTTTGTAATTTTAAAAACATTAAAAAAAAATTATTTCAATTGAAATGGATTGCAAATTGAATTTTTAAATGGATGGTCACGTAGAATTTTTATCTAGGGTGCTAACATATGTGACACTAGGCTATAATATACATGCGACCAATAGATCATTATTTAATGAATTTAATGTATGCAATAAATATTTTAATTAGTTTTTTACAATTTTAATTCAAATATGTTTCCTCATGAATGTTCAAGTTTGATGGCCTCGTAAACTTTTTTATCTGCGGTACTAACACACGACACACTTGGCAACAATGCGCGCGCGCCTAAAAGATAATTATTTAAGGAATATTATGTATACAATATAACCTTTTTAAATATTTTTTGTTATAATTTCAATATAAATGCATTGCAACGTTGAGTTTTGAATAGCTGGTCACTTTGACATTTTCATGTAAGGTGCTAAGATAAGTGACACCAAAATATAACATGCACACCCTAATCGTTTATTATTTAAAGAAAATAATGTATAAAATATATTTAAAATTTTTTTTTCTAATTTAAAATTAAATTCGTTGCCACGTGGATTCTTTGATAAATAGTCACCTTAAATTTTTCATCTTTCGTGCTAAAATATGTTACACTGGGCCACAATACGCGCGCGCCTAATATATTATTATATAAAGAAAATCTTGTATAATTACCATGCGACGCATTTTCATGTCAATTTTAAACACATCCCGATTTAAAGTATCGCCATCAGTTCACGAATTCACGAGTTCACGAGTGATTTGTTGCTTAAGAATTTTTGTTAATAGATAGATTAAACTTTTTATCACGTTTAATTTATAAATTGATTTTTTATAAAACAGATTTTTTAAAAGGAACTGATAATATTCTTTTAATTATAACGTGCGGACATTTAAAAAGGGCTTTAATAGGGCTCTGGCTAGTTTTCCCTATATCTAGTCGAGCTCTAGTGGGTAAAACTAGCCAGAGCCTCATCTAGAATGTAAGTTTAGGTGATAGGGGCCCTACTAGATTTTCTCGTAGGGTTCTAGTGGGGAACTTCCTCCTGCAACTCAATTAGGTAGAAGGGCCCTCACCAGGAACGAACGAGGCCCAATGTATGATAATAATAATTGGGATCAATATTATTCTGAATTCACATTCAACGCAGTTTAAAGTTTTATCTGAAACTTCTGAAATAGTTAACTTAATTAGATATTTAGCAAATAAAGTTGTATCAAAATTTAGTTACTTAAATAGTGCACTAAAAATGTCAATTGTGCAATTATAATTAGCTTATTTAAATTTTCTTATCCACCTCGCTTTTTACACTTGACATTTATTAAATTGTAAAGTACAAAAAGAAGGGAATTCTTGACTCGAATCTGGCATGGTCCCCATCATTTTTTTTTAGACTAGATATTCTGATGGGGCCCAACCATTTTTTTCTAGGCTAGATATTTTGATATGGGCCTTAACTAGTTTTTTTAGACTAGATATTCTGATAAGCGCCCCATCAGAGCACAGCGTCAAGTGTTGTCTCAGATTTCTGTCAACTTCATATTGACCATATCAATTTCGAAAGTACGTTATCGAGATTATGATATTCACTATTTCTCTTATACGAATTATTTTTCTTAACTCACAAAAAAAAATAAAACTGATGGACGGTCTGTCGGTGTGAAAACGCCTAATCAAAGGGGACATCCGACGGGTGCAACTAACCCCCCCCCCCCATCTCCAGTCAACGCAACGTTCCCCGAGTGATGCATGGGTACCGGTACCGGTACCAACCGGGCACTGTGTACCAACCGGGCACTGTGTACCAACGCCATCCACATCCAACCCCCACCACCTAACCCTTTCCTGCCTTCCTTTCACCGCCTCACCCCCCAAGCGTCACCTTATTACGCACCATCCTCACCTTTAACCTTCCCTTCCTCTCACTGTCTCTCTACCTACGATATCAACAACAGGGGTAGAGAACAATTTGGCGGCCCGAACGTGGGACTTGCAATTATCTTTTCAAAATTTCCGAGGTTTTGGAAACGACCCCCCCCCCCTCCAGTCTCAATATTGCATTCACTGACTGCAAAACGCTAAGACGCCGGTAGACCACCTACTAGATGAATTTATACACGAAACTACTTGGTTTCCGAGTCTCAACCAGGAAACTCGGTGGCGCCCTACTACAGCCCGTTTACCATGAACAACGCCGAAGCCGGCCCAGTTGCCACACCACAGCCACGAGGAAGCCAAAGGAGATGGTCGCTTCAAACTATTCAGCGAGGACGAAGCAAGAGCACACCCGACACAGCACGAAGAACTTTTCGGGTATTCTTTAGCGAGCCGTCGAGCAATAACGCCACACCGGGCTGGTGTGTAATTCTCAACACGCCAGCACCCACGGGGATCGTGAACGTGGCACGGTCACCACCACGAACACCAACCGCAACACAGCAGCTGCCTAGCGCGCCTCAACGGCGCCCTACCATGGTCCTACCACTCACCACTGGAGCACATGCGATAAACAATTTGGTGCCGTCGCCTCCAGCAACTCCACTCGCCAACTAGCGTTCATTGATACGGGTCATTAGAACGCCCGACGTCCCGCTGCCTACATTTTCGGGCATGGACCATGAGGATCCCGAGGCATTCCTCAACCACTGCGAGTTGCACTTCGCAGAAGCCTCCATAGGCTCATCCTTATGGTCAAGCATGGTCACGAGACAATTAAGCCACAAAGCCTCGAAATGGTACGAGGTCTACAAAACACTCTCCTTACCTACATTAAACCACCTACACATTAAGTTGTACGCGGCCAAGCAGGAAGAACGCGAAGCAAGTGGGATCTTCCTACAAAGGAAGTATTTACTAGCGTTACGGCTACTACCCTCCGCCCCGGAGGAACAGATCGTTTCCCTACTTCTGGAGGCACTCAAGCCCTCCATTAAGAAGGTTCTCCGTGCGGCCAACATAACCTCTTTTGAGGAGTTGGTAGGACGAGCCAAGGCAAACGAGAAATAATTGCTGAGATCGACACGTTAGCGTCGGAGAATTTTGTCAAGCAATCAATCTTGACCCCCTCCGAGCTATCTATGCGCACACCTCCCCCCACACACCCCTTGTTGGCGGCCGTAAAGGCAACGATTCAACTGAATGGTCAACCTGGTCCCCACCATTCAACAAGCCGATTACCCCGGAACCTTCCACGTTAGCCTCGAGCTAAGGGCCGAACTAATCCTGGGCCGATCTTGGCTGAAGCAGCACATGGTCATTCACGGTCATGTTGCAGATTGTATCTTCGTGGGAACGACTGGACGACAGAGGGTGTACCCGAGCCCCCTCCCCCACGACTATGAGCTTGCCTCCCCCACAGAGGAAGTTGAGGTGCTGATCAAATTCCCTATGGAATGACAGCCTGAATTTCGCAAGCTCATCCAGCGGCACGCATCGCTATTTCACGGAGGAGGCCGCCTTAAGCAGACCTTGGCCAACGTCCAACACGTCATTCAACTGAAGGAAGGTAATTCTTTCCGGGAGGCACCCCGCCGTTATTCTGACGAAAAGCGGAAATATGTCGATGTTTAAGTTCGCGAAATGTTACGTGACGGCATCATCGAACCGACCACATGACGTTCAGCTCGGCCACAGTAATCGCCGGTAAAAAGGACGGCGATTAACGTTTCTGTGTCGACTACTGTCGACTAATCTGCATGACGGTATATGCTCCTCAGTGCCTGCAGAGGATTCACGAGACCTTGAAGGACCTCGGCACGGCGAAGATATTCTCGACATTTGAACTAAAGGGCGGGTACTGGCAGGTACCCATGTCACCAGTATCGCGCCAGTACACCGCATTCTCCACCCCCGGAGGAGGGCAATTTCAGTTTCGAGTGATGCCTTTCGGCCTGAAAAATGCGCCCGGCACATTCCAGACTTCAATGCGTCAGGTCTTAGCGGAGCAGTGGGGAATCTATGCCATAGCGTACCTTGACGATATCGTCATTTACTCACGAGACTGGGAGGAACACCTGTTGCACTTGGCCCTGGTTGACTATGTACGGGCTAACCGTTTCACCAACCAAGTGCAGTTTCGGCCAGACTACCCCGCCGTATCTGGGACACATGATCAGTACGGAGGGTAACTCGGTGCAGACCGGGCACTTGGAAGCAATCCGCAATGCCGCCCCACCACGCACCCGCAAAGAAATTCGATCCTTTCTAGGGATCTGCAATTAGGTTAAAGAGTATATTCCTAACTCGTCGATAATTCTGGCCCCACTTTTCGACATGCTGTGGACAAAGAGTCCATACAAAATGACGCCGGAGAATCTGACGTTTGACCCCGATATAAGGTTTGTACTGCAAACCGACGCTAGTGCCCGTGGAATGGATGCTGTCCTGATGCAGGACGAACCAAATGGAAAACGGCGAATCATCTCATTCGCCAGCGCAAAATTTTCGCCAACGGATGCCCGGTACCATTGCAACGAGCAAGAGTGTCTCGCAATAGACTGGGCAATTAAAAGGTACCGGCAGAAGGATACACGAGATAAACTAACCAGGTGGGACCTCTTCCTCAGTCGTTTTCCGCGCACAGTGGAACACGTGCCCGGAAAGGAAAACAAATTGCCCGATGCCCTTTCACGGCATCCGAATCCCGGCGAATTATCGCTCGGCGAGCCAGACATGGAACAAATGCTTCCGCCGACCACTAAAACCGCCCGCCTTGATGGCGCCATGACAGTGCCCGTTTTGAGTGCCCTGGCTCGACCATAATTATTCCAGGAAGTGATAGAGGCTCAGCAGGAGGATCCGGCCATCACGAAAGACGTTCTACGCTGGAAAGGGTTATTAAACTCGCCAAGGCTAACAGCGAAGGACCAAGAATTGGCCAACCAACATCGCCTGATGGAGAGAGGATGGTGGTGCCAGGATACCGCCAAGGTATGGAGGTTGTTGGTACCTACAGTCCTACGACCCAAAGTGGTATAGGAGTACCACGATGCAGCCACAGCCGGACACCCTGGGACGGACGAGACCATACGTTCTGTCAGGGAAAACTTTTTCTGGCCCGGAATGACCAGGGAAATTCGACAATATGTTGCAGGATGCCACCTTTGCTTCTGTTGCAAACCCGTGAGAGGACGTCATCCGGACGGGCACCGTCCACGAGCAGCGAAGCGCGCATGGGATACGGTCGCCGTTGACCTTATGGGGTCACTGACCTCTTTACTCGGTGGGTGAAGGCTTTTCCACGCCGGACTACAGAAGCTACAAAAATCGTCCGCATTATGAAAGAAGAAGTCTTCAGTCGTTATGGCTACCCGCGCAGGTTCCTGAGCGACAATAAGCCCCAGTTCACGGGCCACGTTTGGGTTATGGACAACCCCGGTATAACATCCCCGCGCCACTCCCACTGAACGAAGAAACCAGGAGTTGAAGAAAGGTTTTCGGCTCCGCCTACACCAAAAAAAATTAACGCACATGGGATCGGCACCTACACGATCTCCTATTTGGGTTGAGGAGAAAAAAGAATGCCGCGACAGGAGCGACCCCTAGCCATCTATTCATGGCTAGGACTGTCCTCCGCCCAGGAGAGTGGGAATTGCAGCCGGAAGAAAACGCAGTACCACCGGCAGCAGAACACGAGCATCGTGAAAACGAGGCCCGCCAGCGACAGGAGGAGTATCAAGCCGGGTACGTCGCCGCACCCAGCCTACCTCGCTACTATCCGGGAGACTGGGTGTATGCACCTAACCACTAACTCAGCAACAAAGCTGCGGGCTATAACGCTAAACTATTCCCAGACCGACTAGGTCCCTACCAGATCCTCGATCACATCTCAGGCAAGTTATACTGGATCTAGAGGGACGGCGTCGCCCAAAAGGTGGACGGAAGTGCATTGATGTCACCACTGGCGCCTGGAAAGGCGGTGCTACCACAAATAAACAAAGCAGAGGCGAACGCGACGAAAACGAAAGAGGCGGGAACAAACGAGATGGAAACGAATAGGACGGTCGGCGGCGGAACGAGCGACTGCCCTATCGAAACCGTCGATAGGGAGGAGGAAGATGTGGGCAGTTTGCCCCATCAAACAAACGAACGAGGAGCGGAGGAGCGAGGTCGACCCAACCGGGCGTCGACACCACAGCCAGGGTGCCGCCGGGGAGACACACCACATACCTGCAGCAGGAGATGAGAACGTGGAGGACAACGCCGGACGACGTTATCAGCTACGACCACGAGCACCCGTGGTATACCGGGATGCAAGGGCGTCCGCCTCGGAGGAGGCGCAGAAGAAATGTACAGTTATATAAGGATGACCACAGCGATGAGTCATGTTAGTTTAGGTAGGCACGGGCGGCTGCAAAGCACCTATGTGACAGGGAGGTACATTGTAAGTTAGGTTAGGGTCGGGCGGCTGCAAAGCACCCGTAAAGAAATGTACCTCAGAGATCCAGCAACGTGATTTTCGCTCGGAATTTCTGAAGAGACAATTTCGAGTGAAGGTCCTACGTGACAAAATCGAGGACTCTTGAGATTCTTTCAACGAGTTTGCTTGCTAACCCTAAAACAATTAGTATTGTTCGGGCACATCTGCCGCGTGCCTGAATAGCCTCAATGGCCGGAAGGGTCCTGACCATCGAAAAATCACGGGCCTGCCATCGCGTTTTCGTTTTACTCGAAAACACTGCGACAGGACCTAAGCACGTACGCCAGTGCCCTCTCTCTTACTCCAACGCGCGCTTTCCAACCTCCCATCCCCGTTTTTCCTCTCACTCTCTCCCCCGTATTGTGTCCCCTTCTAACACACTGGCGGTCACCGTGGAGCTCCACCGACGGTTCGACTCGAAACGGCGGTAGGATAATTCGACAATCTGAATCGATATTTTTCTTTTAAATAAATTGTATAATAATGCAAATCAAAATACACCACCGTCGAGTCGTGACTCGGTTAAGCAAAAGAATTGATGGCGGGAGACGTCTGGATGTTTCGAAAATAATTAAATCAATAAACCATAGAAACCCAAGTAAAACAAACACATTAACGAATTAAAAAAAATGTAATTGCCCCCCCCCCCACGGCTGGTTAAGTATGTTATAATTAATTGATTTTAGTTTATTATGTAGGATTGAAATATTACTTTAAATATATAGCGAGTCGATTAGTTGATCGGGACCTTATTTATAATAATAATAGCCTCAAAACTCCAGCGACCGTACTATTCACCCTAGCTTCATCGTTTCTTCGGAAAAATGAAGCTAGGATATTACATAGGTTAGCCCTAAAATTACAATATTTTTACATAAGTCTTTATATTTTTAATTTTAAATTAATATTTATTAATTTTATTAAATTTTGGCGTCGACGCTCGGAGACCGAGGTAGTGCGCTCGAGGCGGCGTATCCCTACTGTTCGGTTGCGACTCCGTTGTCGGTCTCGCAGCCTATCAGCGGGCTCGCCGCCGCTCCCACTGCTCTCGGTCCGCCTCACGTTCGGTCACCGGAAGAGAGACTCGAACAGCGAGTCTTCGGCCATATTACGCTTACCGGATTCGTGCCGCATTAGGACAGCAATTTTAAACTGGTATTCGTGCTCCCGGTTTCTCTCGGACAATGTGAGCAGCGTATCGTGTCGTTTTCATGTGTGTGGTGCCTGGATCATCCCAGCGGTGCCTATCTCGAGACAATCCGTGACATCTTCGTGTGTGTGGTGCCTGGGTCATCCCAGCAGTGCCTATCTCGAGACAATCTGTGACATCTTCGTGTGTGTGGTGCCTGGGTCATCCCAGCGGTGCCTATCTCGAGTCAATCCGTGACATCTTCGCGTGTGTGGTGCATGGTAATACCAGTTAGTGCCTATCGCGAATTAATAAACACGTTCCGTGCCTTTTACTGATCGCGACTGAATCGCCGGACGAGGCGCCGTCGGGAGAAGCAGGAGAAGGAAGCCGCTCTCACTCCCGCGGAACGGAAGGCTAGAATCGCCGCCCGACGAGCCGCCAACGCGGAACGAGTTCGCTTGGCGAACGAAGAACGAAATCGATCACGGGCCGAGACACGAAGGCGAGAGAAAGAAGCCCCAGCCGGCTGATAGTCCGGAACTGCCTAAACTCCCCACCCTGCCTGCGGGAGTGAAAGGTGGCCCCATCAGTGCTATTACCAGCGCCAGGAGAGCTGATGAAATTTAGGCTCATCCTCTCACTCGAACGAATGAACGGCGCACGCGACCATCTTCGTACCTCGGACTGCTGCCTTACCAGAACAGGGCCCTCCCAGTACACAGGAAAACCCCCCACGCCCCGCCGAACCCGAAAACGTTTCTGTGGGAACCACCGGCGAAACTTAGATTTCGAGTAGGAACATTCACCATAGTAATTATCAAGAATAATAACCCAGAAATCAATGTCGCGGATCCGTATTGAAATTAATTGTAGTAATTATCGTGAACTTAGACTTGCCGCCAAAATTTCGCGAACCGGAAATTGTAATTGTAAAAAAAAGGGGCAACGGGCCTTTGGGCCCCGCACACCTTGTTAGCCTTCCCTTTTCCTTTTCTCCCCCCATTCGCACACCTCGCCTGACTTCCTCATCCTTCTACCCCCCCCCCCCCCACACACAAAAAAGAAAACACACAAAGTCGACCGCAAATACAGATCGTACCTTTACACTGATGGACGGTCTGTCGGCGTGGAAACGCCTAATCAAGGGGGACATCCGACGGGTGCAACTACCCCCCTCTCCAGTCAACGCATCGTTCCCCGAGGGATGCAAGGGCTGGACGTTTGGCTGGAGGAACAAAAGCGCGTGGCGGACACCGTACGACCGGAACCGCGTAACTAGGCAGCGCCCTATTTCACCCCGGTCACCGATTCTCTCACCGGTACCAACCGGACACTGTGTACCAACGCCATCCTCACCTTTAACCTTCCCTTCCCGTCACTGTCTCTCTACCTAGGATATCAACAACAGGGGTAGAGAACAAAATACTCCCCATGTAGAAATTCCGATCGGGGTTTAGTAGGGCCCTGGATAGAGTTCACTATTTCTAATCGGGCGCTCATCAGGTAAAATGGAGAGGGCCTGACTAGTTCTGTAACACTCTTTTAGCCAGGTTATAGCGAGAACTTCTGAGCAGCGCCTAACTAGAATGCCCTGTTATCGCCCGACGATTAGTAGCGCCCCGTCTAGATCATTTTTATTACCTGATAAATATTTAATTGAGTTGAATATTTAATTGATATGCCAAAAGAGTATTTAAAAAATAAATATTAATTGATTAAGAGTAACCATCACGCTAAACCTTCGAGTTGATAGTCGATAAAAAAGCCATACTCATAACGTAAAGCTCAACAAATTTAAAACTCTTTTTTTCTAATTACATATTTATTATTATACGACCCTATGTCAATGTGAAAAAAAAACTTTTTCGTGAACATTTGTAGTTTTCATAAGGATGAAGATTTTTCTAAACTAGATATTCTGATAGGGCACCAACCAGTTTTTTTTGGACCAGATATTTTTATAGGGGCTCCAACCAGTATTTTCTAGACTAGGTATTATGATAGGGACCTTATCCGAACCCAACAACGCATTTCAAACTAATTATGCGCTTCTTTTCAACATGCAAAAAATACAAAACCTGTCGAAGATTTTAAAGGAGCGACTGAAATATCAAGAAAAATAAAATCCCCGACATTTTAAAATTACCAAATTATAATTATAAGAATATTATATATTATAAGAATACCGAATTAAAATGTTTTAGAATAATAAAATTCCAAACAGAAAATTCCGAATTATAAAGTATCAGAACTAGAAAATTTCCAAATTGTAAAATTTCCGAATGAGAAAATTTAAAAATATGTTGTTCTTTTTTTAAAATAAATATAGTCAATTCATTATATATAAAAGAATGCAATATTTTAACAAAAAAATACAGATTTTTATATCTCTAATGTTAAAAAAATATATATTTTTTAAATCAAAATAACAATACATGAGAAACATGGAATTTCAATATTAATAATTTTGTTTAAATATGTGAATAGTACTTTTAAAAATACGAAAAACCTTATAAAACTCAAATGTTTAGTTTAAGGAAAGGGTGAAAAATTTTGCAAAGTCTGTTCACACATATGTGTTTAAATTAATTTTTTTTATACAATTTTGATAAACTTATTGTTATTTTTAAATTCAAATAATAATGTTAAGAAGAATATTGAAGTTAAAAAAATTTATGACTGATAAAGATATTTGATTAATGTATTTTTTAAAACAAATAAGTAATATATGTGAAATTTTTTTGTAATTTTATTAAATCCTGAATTTTCTAGAAATGTGCATCTCAAGAAATACGCATTAAATGATGAAAATGTTCGTTATAAAAAATTTTCATTTTCGAGTGAAAAAGTTACAACAGAAATATTTACCCCACAACCCACTTTCTGAGACCGCAAGGGGGGGGGGGGGTTAACTTTAAGATTTAAATTGGAAGCCTATATTTTTTATTGTTGATTCTGATTCTATATTGAGAACTTCATGTTAATTTCATCAACATTCATAAAAAGTTAATACATTTTATAATTTTTTAAACAAATTTAATAAAATAGTTCATTATTTGGGCATTTGACGACAAAAATAGCAGTTGTTTTTCAATATCAGTCTTTTTAATTGAAAACTTTACGATAATTTTAGTAACATTCATCATTAGTTGATTATTTTAATGATTTTTTAAAATGAATTTATTTTTTTGTCATTTGTCGACAATAAAACTCCTTGTTTTCAAACCCTATTATGTTGTCCAACTGTAAGCACTGAATGAAAAAAAAAAAAACTTTTTTCTGGAATTAAAAGGACTGTCTTTGAAAAGAAGCAAGTTTTTACGTCGACAAGTGCCCAATAAATGCAGTTTTTAATTAAATTTGTTTAACAGAGACATAAAATTATTCAACTACTATAAATTTTACTGAAATTACTTGAATTACTTGAAATTGCTTAAATAATGAATTTGTTTAATTAATTTGTTTATAATATTAAGAAGAATAGTCTTAAGAGAAATTTTCTTTATTAAAATATTGTTTCCATTATATTGCAATATAACCTAAAAAAACGTTAAATTTTTAAAAATTACATAAAACATATTTTCAACAATTAATTTGTTTATAACTATTTTTTGTTTATTATATCATGTTGAAATATATTTATATACTGTAAATCTATTAAACGTCGGTCCACAGATTCAGCCGGAATCGTATTTTGAACCAAAAATGTAAGGAAAGAGGTATGGTTATGACCAATATTATTTCTCTGTCCGGTCAAAGGAACCCCTTTTCCTTTTCACTCCCACAAGACGTTTATAAAAAAAAGAATTTTTTGTGTAGCTGTGTAATATTCAAACAATGTATTATTATTGATTACAACTATCTTCTCTTAGAGTAATGCTAGAAATTTAACTTTTTTCTAAAATCTTTCTTTCTTTGACATCTTAGTTATAAACAAATAATTAGTGAAACTCAACAAGAATTGTTTTTAAGTTGTATCTTTTTCTTTTCAGGGAATTGTTTTTGATATTTTTTCAAAGTTTACAAAAAAATAGTTAAAATAAGAAAGCTATTTCACACTAAAGACAAATAAAAATGATTAAATGATAAGAAGAAGAAGCATCACAAAAAAAACTTTACTTCCCTGGAGAAAGCTAATAGAAGAAGGCTATATTTAATGATAAAACATTTTAAAAAAGAATTTTTTTTAAGTTGTATTAAATATAATTTTACTACACGATAAGTAGAAAGAAATTTATAGATTTTAGAAGAAAAATTTTTTTGAGCAGTTATCTGGAAGAAAATAGTTATAAACAATAAAAAAATTGTTTAAACAACATATGAGTTACCCATAAAAATTTTTATCAATTTTAATATTACAATTAAATTTATTTGGCGATATCATCGTGGATTGGATCGATAAGAAGTGGTAATCAGGAGGCTGATTTTGGGGTCTTGAGCGCATTTTAAATTTCATTGAAAAGTTACTTTATCCCTGCAGATTAAAACTTTTTATTTGCTTGGTCATCCTTGCGGAAAGTGCAATGACCTTCATATCTTGGGCAATTCTGAAGATATTCAGAACATTTTTATGGCAAATATGAGTGCATTTGAAGCTTCGTAGGGAAGTACCTTCATCAGTGCGTATTACAACGTTTTGATTGTGTTGGTCATCACTTCGGAATGTGTGATGACCTCCATATCTTGGAATCTTTATAAGATATTCCGAAAATTATTATCGTACATATGAACGCTATCGAAACCAAATAGGAGAGTCCCTTCGTCATTGCGGATTGAAAACTTTTTATTTTGGTTTTCATCACTTTAAAAAGTGTGATGACCTCCATGTATTGGGCAATTTTCATGATATGCATAAAAATTTGTTAGCGCATATGAGTACACTTGAAACACGATAAGGAAGCCCCTTAATCACTGCGGATTAGGAACTTTTAATTTTGCTGGTCATCACTTTGCAAAATGTAATGACTCTCATAACTTGGGTAATTTTCAATATATTCCACAAATTTGTATGGCAAATATGAACGCTTTTAAAACCACATAAAAAAATCCCTTCATAATTGCGAATTACAAACCTTGTATTTTGTGGGTCATCACTTAGGAAAGTGTTATAACCTCTATGTCTTAGACAATTTTCAAGATATTCCGAAAATTCTTATCGCACATATGAACGCTATCGAAACCTTATAGGAAAGTCTTTTTGAAACCACATAAGAAACTCCCTGCATCACTGCAGTTTAAACATTTTTTTATTTGGTTGATTTTTATTTTAAGAATGATAAATAAAGCAGTTTTATGTAATGATAAGGAATCAATAACTGCCTGTTATTTGTCCTTAAAAAAAATAGAATTTTTTCTAACATAAGCTATAACGCAAGTGAGAAATCTAACCGCACATGCACATTTATCACTACCAAAAAGCTGCCTCCGTTTTTAAGTGGAAAATGACAGTAAAGGCTCTTTCTAAGAAATAAAAAAACTTTAATAAGTTATTTTATTCAATTTATGAAATTTTTATTAATCACGAACAGTTAAAAAGAACGCTTCTATAATGTAAGTAAACTGATCTTAACGCGTACCTATTACTAGCAAATGATTATCTCCTTTTTTCAGTAGAAAAATGTGGTAAAGGTTAGATTGTTACTCTTCTTTTAGTAACGAGAAGAGGAATGCCGAAACTTTTTCATACGACAATTATTAATCAAGGTAAACAGCAATGCTTAACATTTGGAAGCCTATTCTCAATATACAGGCGATGACTATGAGCAACGTACTTTGTTTAAAAAGTAATATGTTTGTTTTTGCTTGATAACAAATTAATTCCGAAATAAAAAAAGGTTACGCTAACTTCAACCAGTAGGTCGGTTGCCGACAAAATGTCAGATGAAACAACTTATTACGAGAAAGTTGCTCACTAGACTATAAGAAAGTTTTTCTGAAAATTTAAAGAAAATTGGTCAGAAATTGTGTAAATGGCAACGAGTTGAAGTCAACGCACTTTTAAGTTTCAATTTATTGTTATCCTCTTTGTAATATATTGAAAATGGATGTATTGTCACTTGATCAATATTCCTGTGAGTACCTTGAACGGAATTTTGAATTATAAAAGCATAATTTTCAGAAAAATCACAAATGACAATAAATTCATTGTTCATTATTTTACTTTTTTTTATTATCGACAGTAGATATTAAGGTTTGTAATGTAGTTCTTTCGGTTGTAATCCACTGTTTGTACTTAATATTTTCAATTAATTTTTCTTCAAAATTCTGTTCCAATTGATCAATAACATTCTTTACACCCAGACATTAATCACATAATCCTACAAAACAGTTAGTAGACTTTACATTACATTCAATATGATCTAAACAATCACGATAATTTATTATAAATTTATTATAGATCGCGTCGAATCATCAGTAATCGATTTTAAATTGGCTTCGTCGATTAATAATTTAACATTTTCATGTATTGCGCAGACACAAACTGAGTGAGTACCACTAGATCCTGCTAAGACATAGTGTTTAGGTCGCAGAGAAGCAAATTTTGAGAAACTGCATTTCATTTCTGGGTGATTAATTAAAAATTTAATGTAATTCTTTCAAATTATTTAAAAAGGACGTTTCTGCATTTGAATTATTTTTCCATCCACTTTAACAGAGACGTAATCTTGTTAACCTGGCATTATTTGAGCCTTATCATCAGACTGATAAAAGGTAATTATAGTATTAACATCTTCTGTTAAAGATGGATGGGTTTTAGGGCTTGGCTCACTTAATATCCCTTTCTCTCGAGCAATTTTTTTTTTTTTTGCAACACTTATCATGTGATGAGCAGCGAAAGGAAAATAAAGTGATATTTTTTTATAATACCACTGTCTGAAAATCGTTAGAATTTTTTTATTTTATGCGTGCGGTCTTGCGAGGTATTATAACAATTTTGCAAGGTTCTTAAAATTGAGACATCATCATCATCATCATTGTCAATGTCATCTGGACCATCGTTAGTTACGTTAAATACTTTTTTCTTAAGCACTTCCGTAATTTTTTTCACTTTTTCTTCAGAATACCTTTTTTGCTTAAATTTCTTATTTTTAATTAGTGAAGATCCTAAAATACTTAATACTTTGTGTAAATTTTCTACCCAAACATTTAATATCACTCTGCTTGCTTCACCCGACTGCCCAGAAGTTTCTCCACTGGCAACCTCGCTGACAACTTTATCATCTGCAGATGACTCTTCAGTGCATGATTCCCCTGTGGTTTCTGTCTGCAAAAAGTACAATACCTTCTTTTATATTACATAGTTACACGTCGAATAAAAACATCTATATATTATATGTATACAATACCATTTCAACTTGATCATTTGTGATCTCGTCCTTTTTTTCTTCGATTCTGCTGTTGCAATGATTCCTTCGTTACAGATTAACTTAGTGCTTGTAGCTGCGTCTCATTCACTCTTCGCAAATCTGATGTCTCTTTTTTTAGATGACTAAGTTTTTTAAAGGGATTGGTACGTATGTCTCTACGAATTTTCGTTCCTTGTAATTTTTTGATACTCTAGTTCAAAGACAGAGCGAGAACTCACAGATCCGAGAACTCATCCTTTAGCACAGCCACTATATTACACTAAATTGTGGTACTTGGTCATTTCGAATTTTGAAAGAGCGAACTTTTTAAATCAAATAGTTTAAGACAAATATTTTATAAAAAGCGAGTCCGTAGAGTAAAGAACGGCTAAAATAAAGAAACTTGGACACTAACAGGCCTGATGTCATGATGGCTAGAGAGATTGATTAGCAACTTTGGCCGGATCAGTATTGCGGAACGTGTTATTAACATGAAAAGCACAGGGTAGTCTACATCTATCTAAAATTCTATACCCGTCCCCAAATTACTCCCTCCATTACCAAGTAAGTCACACTTACTCTGAAAGGGAAATCGCTTCATGGTATAATAATTAATACCATTTACAAAGACACCTTTTACCACTTCTAAATTAAAAATAATCATCACAGACAACACCTCAAGGCCCCAATTAATATTTCTATCTCGAAAAAATACTCAACGACTCCTGGCAACTACACTAACCACTTTCAACACATCAAGTCTTAGCTGTCTTTAAATAAAATCGTTAAAAAAATACAAATAAAAAATAAAGCCGGTTTTCTCAATAATAGGGTTCCTAACAAGTGCGTTTGCCCTATACCACCATCAATCAGTACCCCCACTACAGCGCCTGCTTTGAATTCCTCCAGATTCTTTTTAAGGCTTTTCAATCAGAGTATGCGAATAAGTTTGAATAATAACACAGGTTTAAAAAAAAATCAAAAGTTGTCTGAATCTTGGGTCAGACCATATGTTTCTTAATTATTTTTTTACGCTAAATTATAATCTATTTTTAGTTTTGCTCTATCACGTCAGGATTTTCACTTCTTCTCCCTTGTACTCCTTGTTCCATTTGTAAAAGGGAAAGTCGCGATTGTGAATAGCACAACATGAAAAAATTAGCCTGTAAGAAAAGAGTTAAAGCCTGGAGATAAAAACATTATTTTAGAACAATTGGTTGAACCATCTACAATATTATTACCACCATTACACATGAAGTTAGGTTTAATAAAATAGTTTGTAAAAGCTGCGAAAGCTGAAAATAGTAATGCATTTATCTACTTGCGCACCGAATTCCCTAAGTAATCAGAAGCCAAAATCAAGAAGGGTATTTTTGATGGTCCACAGATACTTCCAGAGAAGTATTCACTAAATTTTTATGAAATAACAAAGATTATCTGTATGAAAAAATTGTCAAAAATATGCTTGATAACTTTAAAAATTTGGGATGTTTAATGAGCTTCAGAGTTCATTTTGTGCATTCTCATTTAGATAGATTTTCGGAAGACTTAGGAGCTGCCAGCAAAGAGCAAGGAGAACGCGCTTATAAAGAAGGTGTTACCAAGGCTTTTGAAACAAAAATATGCTGTCAGATTACTGTTGAACTCTTAAGAGGGATACCAAACCAACTCATAAGAGAAAATTGACGAGACGATCTTTCGAAGAGAAACAATAGATATAGAGTTAGACGCCGTAAGAGGCAAGGGGACTCACGTTAATCCAGCACCCCACTCGTGAGAGGAAAGGGGACTCAAAATAATACAGCACTCGGTAACGCTAAAAGTTAAGAACAGTGGGTTAATCGTGATATGCAAGGTGACTCCTGTTTATCTAGTACCCCGATCATAAAAGGGACTATTTTGTGGATTAGCCAGCTTGTGGTTTGTTAGGGGTGCTGTTAGGGGGTTGTAAAGCTAGGTGTTAGTGATTAGGTGGACTTGGTTGATCAGAGGGTAGATTGTTTGACCTTCTGACTGTATGAACTAGATTGTTTCATATAAAACTAGCAAATAAACTCGCTGTGCCCTGGGTTATGTGGCAGAGCCTTGTTCTAATTTTAGGATTTGTTGGTTAGAGGGTTGGTGTCTTGGTCTTCGAGTAAAATTAAACTCAATTGTATCATGGAATACTAGCGATTAAAATTGCAGTTCCCTGGATTGTGGCTTAACCTGCTTGTCGTTTGTTCGGGGTGCTGTTAGGGAGTTAGAAGGTTAGGGTAGGTGTTAAGGTGCACTTGGTTGGTTAACAGGTAGGTGGTTTAACTTTCTGAATGCATTGTGTCATATTATATACTCATTCTTTGTGAGCTTGAATCATTGTCCTATGTTTCTCGTATTTCTTAAAATATAATCGTTTTTTTCTACATAGTTTTCGGTTCTCGTACATATGCTAACGCGATAGAGCAAAACAAAAAACAGATTCGAATTCAGCGTAACGAAATACATAAGAAACATATTATCTATTCTAAGATCCAGAGAACTTTTCCTTTTTTGTAAACCTGTGTAATTTCTCTCTCATTTTGGTAAAGTGAAGATTATAAAATAATACTAATAAAAATTGCATTGTTTTTTATTTATCAATCCGTGAAATCTTTTTTAAGAAATAGCCATGGATTAAAAGTATGAAACAAACTTTTATGTCGAGGCGCTCTTATTGAGAGACCCCATTACGTTTCGAGCGAGCTAACTGTTACTGAGTTCGTGTGTTTAATTTAATTCATTTTTAATTTAATTTAATTTAATTTTTAATTGGGATGTTTAATGAGCTTAAAAGTTTATTTCTTGCATTCTCATTTACATAGATTTTTGGAAGGCCTTGGAGCTGTCAGCAAAGAGCAAGAAGAAATCCTGGATTATTTAGAGCATGTATCAAGAATGTATCTTTAGCTTTTTCTACGAAATTATAGTATTTTATTGATAGGATGCAGCGTTTTTAATTTAATTTATAAATAAATAAATCTTCTTTAAAATTCAATTTACGAGAATGTCCGTAAATGATAGAGTACGAGTGATTCACTTGTCATTTTATTTATTAAGTGTTTAGTATTTTTCAATCTGGTTTTAAAATTCCTAATTCATAAACCTCGTTCCTTTTTCTTTTTACAGATATATCTTCAGCCATGGATGACGACAATCCAGGAAGAAATCTGCGGCAAATAAATACAAAGGGTAAAGATAAAGCCGAAAATCGCAATGGTAAGTCATCTTCTTTAAGAAAAATCTATAAAATTCTCGTTTTTTAATGAAGACAGTCTTGACAAATAGAAAGTAATAAAGTCCTTTAAAACGTGCTAAACATATTTTAACACTGAAAATTAAAGTGATAATTTAGTAGGTTCTGGAAATTGATAACACGTGCGTTTATGGGAATCGACAAATTTTATTGCGTTTTTCTTCAAAACAAATTTTTTGTAGTTTTAATTTAAAAATTTTCCTAAAGATATGAAAACGCTCAACAGATTATTATTTGCAAAATATTATGTATACAGTATATATTTCTTTAAATTCCTTTCAATAATTTCAATCTTTGAATCTGAGTATTGATCAATAAAAACCGTTTGAAATTAAATTATTAATCTGAAATTTAAAAAATTAATAAATAGGTTGTCCATTTATTAAAATTTTGTTGGGGATTTTGGATGTTTGTTTGCAAATGTCAGGAAATCTCGACCGTGGATCGATTTTCAATTGAAAAAACTAGAATTAGGTAGAAAGAAATTTTTTTCGAAAATTAAAGACTAGTGATAACTGTTTTAAATTATTTTATTTTGAGATACAATAATATTCATAAAAATTAAAACGTTGGCGCACATAATCAATTTTAATTATGCAAATGCAGTTAGGAATTTTGAACTTGAATAAGCTACTAACTTTAGACTGACTGATGGTAATTTTGAAATAATTATGCAAGACTTAAAAGTAATTTAATTGTCAAAATTATTAAAAGGTTATAAATGTACTACATCTATAATTTTTTAGCTGACAAGTTGAATTTATTAATCTACTTAAAATTAAACCATTTTGAATTTTTTAACCTTGTAATATTTTTTTAAACCTAAAAATTACTTGAAATTTTTTCCTCGGTAAAAAGGACCACCCTAAAATTACTTTTGGAAAGTGTTGAAAGTAATAAAAGCATCCAAATTAAAAAAATAATAATGAGCATTCCTGCTGAATACAGGAATTAATTTTTCAATTAAGAAAAAAGTACTTTTTGGATTCGACTAGATTAAAATTGATCTTTAAAAAGTTTAAATTTTGTTTACCTGAACATTATATAATTTAAATTAGATTAGCAAGACATAATTGTATTTTTTTACACACAATTTTCGTATTCGATAATAGCCGCTTAAAAATCACAAAAATCGCAACATTCATGAAAGTTATATAAAAAATTAATTTTGTAAATATAAAATTATCATGTGTTATTCTAATTTAAAATAAATAATTTTTAGGCAAAAGATTTATTAACTTTAAAAAAAGTTAATCTAGGCGAATCCAAAAAATTAATTTTTCCTTAATTAAAAACTTATTCCTTTATTCGGAAGTGAATTTTTTTTCATAATTTTCAATTGTGTATTCTTACTTGCTATCTGATATTTGCTATATTTTTTTTTTAATTTTTAAAAACTCTACTGAGTTTCTTCCACTAAAAGAAAAAATTGAAAAATTTATCTTTCCATGCTTAAGCGCCCCTGATTTAGATTTATAAAATATTGTAGAACGCTACAGCATAGGCTATATACATTGTAAAATTTTAAATTCACTTCTTTTAAACTCTAAAAACTGTAATTCTTTTGTTCAAAATTAACAGTTTTCTATTTAGAAGAATGAAAATGAAGCAGTTTCAAAATTAAAAATTAAAAACTTAAACAAAAAGTGAGAACGTTCAAAGGTAAATATTTATTAATTATACACCTTAAGAATTATGAACTCTAATATAAAGTCCACATAACTGAAGAAACTTTTTAAATTTGTAACGAAATATTATAATTAAAAATTACAAAAAAAATATTTAAAACATTCAAAAATAATAAAAATGTAAACAAAATAGTTGAATTTTTAGCCAAATTCTTGAATTTCCAACCTGAAAAGGTCAATTTTCTACCAAATAATCAAACTCTCAACAAAATGATTAAACAACTTTTAAGCAAAAAAGACCATTTTTTTTACAAAATAGTTAAACTTTTCGCCGCATATATATTAATTCTCTGCCAAAAACAAATATTTTCAACGAAATAATTTAATTTTTAATCAGACATGAATTTTTAATTAAATAGATGAATTTTCAACAAACAAAAAAAAAGAATTTTGAACAAAGTAGATAAACTTTTAACCGAGAACTTAAATTTTCTAACCAAATAGACGCTATTTCAACAAAATTTAACTTTCAAGCCAAGGCGGATTTTTTTGTAAAATAGCTGCATTTTCTAACCGAAAATATAATTTTTTAACACAAAACATTTTTTTTAACACAAAATTTGCAGTATTAATCAAAAAAGAGAAAATTTAAACTAAATATATTACTTTCCTACCCATAGAAACGAATTATTGATTTAAAAAAATATTTTAAGAAAAAATCTAAGTTACATTTTTAGGCAAAAAATTAATTTTTTAATAAACAATAATAGAAAAAAAATTTTAAAGAGATAAACCTTTAACGAGTGAAATGAATTTTGAAAAAAGAGGCTCAACATTTACCCAAGTAGTTTAATTTGCAATTTAAGAAAAAAATCAGCCAACAATAGAATAGCTGCATTTTTATTTAAAGAAAAGACAAAATTTCTATCAAAAGAGAGGAATTTCCGAAAAATAGAGAAAAAATTGCAACCAATTTGTTAAATTTTCAAGCTAAGAAGACAAATCATTTAAAAGACCGTTAAATGTGGAATAAAAAATGTCAATTTTTAACCAAATAGTATATTTTCATCGAAATAGTTAAATTTTTTGTCATAATGATAAAACTTTTAACTGTAAAAGAAAAATATTCATAAAAACCGTTTCATTTTCCAGCCCGAAAGACTATTTTTCTTGAATTATTGTTCAATTTTTACCCATAAAATATGAATTTTAAACAAAAAACAATCAAATATCAATGAACAATGCAACAGTTTAAATTTTAGTTATAAAAGTAATTTTCAAACGAACAAAAATTGACAGCAAAAAATTATCTAGTTAGCCACGATGCTAGACATCCTGATTAATCATAGAAAATTGTTTGGACTAAATATTGTTAACAATTTGTCAATCACCCATATACCTAAATAACTATTTTTATTATGTTAATAATAAAAAATAAATTTATAGCAGCATAAAAAAGTTTTTAAGGTTCTAAGGATAATTTAAAAAAAGGTTTTGCGTTTTCAGAGTTCAATATTTGAGAAAAAGAAATTCAATAACATTTGTGAAAAATTTATTAAAAATTAATTTCATGTTATAACGAAAAAATTAAAAAATTGACAATTACAAATTTTTAAAATAAATAATTGATTTTGGTAAGAATACAAATATTTTAAACAAAAATAAAGTATCGAGCACCTTTTGAAAAAGGCGATTTTCAAACCAGGGATCAATTTTTTTCTACATATTTGAAATTATTGTTTCACAGAGATTTAAAAAAAAAATAGTTATTTGTAACTGAGGTTAATAAAGTGTTTTTCAACTCGAAATTCTCTTTATTTTTTATCAACTTCAGACATTCATTTTACAATTTAAATTTTTAAAGAAAAAAGTATTGAGTTTCTTGTAAAATAAGTGAAGTTTAATTATTTTTTTTACATAATTTAAATTGTTATTTTAGAGAAACTATAGCATATTTAAAACTGATTTAAATAAATTTGATAAACGAACTGGATAAATTTAAAACTGTACGTTTTATAAAAGTTTTCTTATAAAAGAACATTATTTTTTGGTCATGAAGCTTATTAAACCATTTTAGTAGTTACATTTTTTCGATTGTTTATTACTTGTAGATAGTTTATAATGTTCTTAAGTATTTAAAGAAAAAAAGTATTGCGCTTTTTTTAAAATAAGTAAACTTCAATTCTAAAATCTTTCTAAATAAAAATGGTATATTAAATCAGAAAAAATGTTTTCGTTAAAGAAACATTGAGTTCAACAACTTTTAGTTTGAAAATAGTTGAGGCTCACCATACGTATTGTGCGTTAATTCTAAGTTAAATATACAAAAAAAAAACTTTTTTTCACTGATCGAAAATCCATGTTAACATTCATGGGACTTGCGGACATCTCAGTAATATTTTTAAACCCCATTTTCTTACGAATTTAACCATTTTCAGGGGAAAAGCGATAGTATTTGTAAATCCATTTTAAACGTTGCAAATTCGTCAACATCTTTCTTTGTCTTTTTAGAACCGCGCAATACACCTAGAGGTAACATCTGGGATCGTATAAGATCTCCTGAGGATACTGATTCGAATGTTAGCAGCACCCCCCGTTCCATTGATAAAAAACGTAAGTCTCCTACTGCTGCTCGACGTAAGCTCGCCATCGTGCTTATTCGCGCGTACCCCGCTCTTCGAGTGTTTTGTTATGTATGAGTGAGCAGCGCTGTAACACATTTGCTCTTGTCATCCATATACGCTACGCGGCGTCAATTCTCGGAATGTCTAAATCCAGGAGGCCTAAATCGAGGGCCCATTGTAATTCTAAGTTCTATCATTGATTTTCAAATTTTTAGTTTCCTATAGCAGAACTTGAAATTTCTACGGTCATTAAGCATTCTTCTTTACTCTTCCCTTTTACCAGGGTCGCGTTGGTCATAAGCTTCGCACTAGATAACAATATGATAACCTAGCGCGACGCACTCAATACAAAAAAGTGTTAAAAGCAAATTTCAATACCGTTTATCTCGCTTATAAAAATTTAAGCTGTTTTTTTTAATGTCAATTTTCACTGCTAAATCGGAAACTAGGCGTCTTATTCAAGAATAAAATAGTACACATTTTTTTAACAAATTTTGTGAAATCTTTTTTTTTCGTATTTTGTGTCCTCTTCACGAACATTTTAATTCTTAAAATTTCGTTTTCACGATTAAAAAAACAATAAGGGGTTCTTTCGTATCTTTTGTAGGTTAGTCCCAAACTTATTATCAATGTTTTATTTTTGTTAATGTTTAGGTAATCCTACAAAAATTAAACCGGAAACTTATTCCACTTTTAGTGATGCCGCCAACTATATTAATCCCAAAGGTAAGCCATTTTGCTCAAGAAAAATCCTGAAAATTCTTATTTACCTATACCACTAGAAATATCACATTTTAAACATAAGTTTTTTGAATAATCAAAAAGGCTACATTTTTTAAAAATGTGTAGAAAATATTTTTGCACTGAAGATGTTGAGGGTAATTTTAAAGACTCTGGTAATCAATAACATGGGCGTTTATGGAAATTCAAAACTTTAGATATGTCCTCGAAAACAAATTTTCTGCAGTTAAGAATTTACAATTTCTAACGATTGAAGCAAAAAAGATTCATTCTATCGAAAATGTGTAAAGAGTACTTGTTCATAGTTTTAAAAGAAACAATTTTTCTCATTATCCTTTTTTATTTTTCACATAAAGTTCTTAAATAATAAATTTGTTAATTGTTTAAAAAGAGTTTGCAACGGATGAAAAAAAACCATTGATCGAAAATAGGTAGTTGACGAACTTTTCTTCTATTTGTATTCTTCAAAAGAATGTGCAAAAGCTAAACCCAATCTGATCAGCCTTTCGAAAGTTATCGCACTTTCAGGATATAGACTCACATTAGGGTGGCCTAAAAATATGTATTTTAGAATTTTCCACCTGCACAGGTGGAAAATCATTATATCGTTTAAACAAATAAATACTTTTATTTTAAACTCAGACGACAGTTTTTACATTACTTCTCTGCTATTCAGCTAATTGAAGTAAAGTGAGTTTGAGAGTTCGAGAGTTCATGTATTGTAAGAAAATGGATAAGCTCTTAAGAATGTTTAAAACAAATTGGAAAATGCACTGTTCAGCAGTGAACCGTCAATAATGGAAATCAAATTTTTCAAAAAAGTAATTTTTTACAACAAAACTTCTCTTTTAATTTTTCCTAACACGATAACATGGATAACATGAAGGTCTGGCCTTCTATTAAAGAAAACAACCGAAAGCTACAAATATAGTCATGAAGTTCACAGGACAGATTGGTATCGACTTAAAAGTGAACAAATGAACCTAAATTCACATCAAGCAGAGACTGATTATTTTCCTTCCCAAGGAACCACATCTTCTGGATATAAGTATTATTAGCCACCTTGACACTGGGGAGATCTATACATACCTGGTAGTGCCTCCAAGTCACATTCAATACGTAACGTCAGCGGAGGAAGTTCTCCAAACTAACAAAGAACTATACTCATTTTGGATGGTTAAATAAACGAAGAACGAGCATTTGGTCGTTGATATCTTTTATTTTTAAATCAAGCATATTCAGAATTCTTCCATACATATTCATCCGTTTGCTGTTATACAGCTCATCCTGTCGAAAGGGACGAGGAGTTCTGAATGATCAACGTCTTAAATAATGGATTTTTTTTGGTAAAGCCTACATTGTTGCAAATGAAAGAGATCTTCTCCTAAAAGTGGTCCGAAAACACGAAAACGTTGGCAAACTAGCGTTCCTTGACAAAGCTGCAAACAAGGAGGCCCAGACCCTTAGCCTGAAATTTTAATTCAAATTGAGGGAAGTACGTTACTTCATATAGATGCTATACTTCTAAAATCCCAAGTGAAGAAACCAGATGTTACAAAATTCCATCAAAATATTAATAGGCAAAAAAATGGGTCAAAACTTTCACATAAATGTAGAAAATCAGCCCTTGTCGAAGGTGCCAACTTTTGCATTTCTGATATCATCAGGACTTATTTCCAATGCAAAAGGTGTAATAACTGCTCCAAGAGAAATAGAGTCGATTGTCCATAATGGAAAGAGCGAAATTTTCTCAAACTACAATTTTCAGACAGGAATCATCATTTCAACCTCAAAGCTTGATATTGTTCTCTAGGACTTAGAGAAGCAAACTTTATTCGTTATCGAACTTTCGGCTCCAGCCGATCTCATCTTCACTGCCAAGGAGAAGGAAAAGGAGGATAATAAATTATTACGTAAAGAAAGACAAAAAGAAGGTCATGATTTCTAATCCAGATGTGATTTATAAAATAGTAGTGTTGCAAATCCAATATGACAAGTTTGTTGGTTAATTGGAATGATCACAAAGTATAAACAAAGCTTTAATTTTGTGATATTTTCAAGAATGTATATTTAAATTAAATTTTTTATTATATTATTTTGACATTAACTTGAGAATTCTTTAAGAAAATTCGTTAACAAAAATCCGTCTTTCTTTTTACAGCATCATTTCATCGCCCCGGCACTGCAGGTAACTATCGAAATAATTTAGAAACTAATATGCAATCTAAAGCAAATATTGTATCATTTTTCCAAAAACATTTTTTTTTCTGGGAGTATGAATGATCATACAGCAGAAAAAAATATTTTTAATTTTGTTATGTTTTTCAGAATGCTTATGCAAGTTAAGCTTTTAATATTATTATTTTTATAATAACTTACGAGTTCGTTAAACAAAATTCGTTAACCAAAAATTCCTGCTTCTTCTTCCAGGATCATCTCAAATTCGCAAGCTTGCAGGTAACTATAGGCGTAATTTAAAATGCAAAATATAATCTGAAACGAATAATAAAATTATTAAAATTGCGGTGCTGCAAATTAAATATGATAAATTGGATTCTTCACTTGAAGGATCACACAGTATAAAAAGTAATTGAATTTTCTAATTAAATTTTTAAAAATATTATTTTGATAGTAAGTTAAAACATTCCTGTAAAAAATCTTTAACTAAAATTGTTATGTTTTTTCCTTACAGTACCACCTCATAATCTCGCCTTTGTAGATCAACGTGGAGGTAAATAAAAAAATCTAAATCGAAAAATAGATTATCCTTCCAAAAAGTTCTAGCTTCCTTTTTATAAGAATGCAAATTTAGATTAAATTTTTAATAGTATTTTTTTTACAAAAACTTGAGAGTTTGTTATCAAAATTCTATAATACAAATTCCCTGTGTTTCTCTTTACAGAACAGCAGAATCAGCAAATTATTGGAAAGCAACGTAGAGGTAACTTAAAAACTGAAATAAAATCTAAAACGAAAAAAGATTATTTTTCCAAAAACGCCTAAATTTCTTCTTTGCGACAAAAGTTTATAACAACCTGTTGAGCAAACCTATTTCGATCACCCTGGAGGTATCAAAATAGCTTTCATTTTGTAATGTTTCTTAGAACGCATGCTTAAACTAGATTGCTGACAATCTTATTTTTAAATTAACTTAAAATTTTATTTTAAAAAATCGTTTAAAAAAATTACCTACGTTTCTCCTTACAGAAGCATCTTTCCAGGAAACCTACGATGCTCAACGTAGAGGTAAGTAAAAAACTAAAATACAATCATGATAAAAACGAAATCTAATGGGTTAGATTTTTCACTTAAATAATCGCAAAGTAAAAAATATGTTTAACTTTGTAATGCTTCTGACAATCCATATTTAAATTTAATTTGTAGTAGTATTATTTTGACATTGACTTCAAAATTTGTTATTAAAATTTGTTAACGAAAATTCCCGTTGTTTCTTCTTACAGTACGACCTGTTCTGGATGACCGTCGAAATAAATTTGGAGGTAATTCAAAAACTAAAATATATTCTGAAACAAATATTAGACCATTTTGCCAAAACTCCAGCTTTTTTTCATCTTATGGAGTATTGAATTCTTAGATTGAAATATATGCTAGTTGGGCATTGACTAATATTGCGGAATTTTTTTTATGTACGGATTGCTTTGAGTACAGCTAACATCGTTACAAATTAAAGAGATCCTCTCCTAAAAATGGTCCGCAAATTTGTTGTTCTTACAGAAACAAAAAACTTTTACAAAATTAGGGCAAACGCAATTTAACAGGTGAAAAAATTTCGAATCAGTTTTGAAAAATGCCAACCATCTGAAACAGGGAAATTTCCTAATAATAAATATTTCAATATCTTGAATATGGCCTTCTTATTTTATTTTTTGAATGCTTCTCGGCGTACAGATTTGAATTAAATTTTTGATAATGTCACAGTCGAACTCAAATTTAAGCGGTTTTTTTGGTTTTATTGTCGGTTTCCATTGAGAAACGTCGTTCTGTTTTGTCTCTTTTATGTTTCTCTATCTGTCTGTTTTTTACGCCTGAGTAATTATAGAACATTGTTTGCAGCTTCTCTCACCAATGCATATAGCTCGGCATCAATTCTCGAGCGGCTTTAATTATGTAACCTAAAATAAGAGTTTGACTATATTTTTAATTTAACTTTAGAGTTTGTTGAAAAAATTGGTTCAAAAAAATCTCCCTATTGTTTGTTACAGCACAAAGTGGTCCTATTCTCGTGCAAGGCCACGGAGGTAAGTTAAAAACTAAAATACATTCTAAAACAAATAGTAGATCATTTTGCCAAAACTCCAGGTTTTTTTCATCTTATGGGGTATCGAATTTTCGGATTGAAATATATGCTAGTTGGGTGTTGACTAGTACTGCGAAATTTTCCTTTATGAACGGATTGTTTTGGGTGCAGCTAACATCGTTACAAATGAAAGAGATCCTCTCATAAGAATCGTCCGAAAATTTGTTACTCTTACAAAAACAAAAAACTATTACCGAGTTAGGACAAAAGCAATTTAACCAGTAGGAAGATTTTAAATCAGTTTTGCTAAATGCGAACCATCTGAAAAGGGGTAATAATGGACATTTTCGTTATAGTAAATATTTTAATATCTTGAATATGGCCTTCTTAATTTATTCTTTTAATGTCTCTCGGTGTACAGATTTGAAATTAATTTTTCATAATGTCACAGTCGAAATCGAATTTAAGCTCGTTTTTTGGTTTCAGTTTCGGTTCCAATTAAGAAACTTTGTTCTGTTTTGTCTCTCTTATGTTCCTCTCTCTATCTGTTAACTTTAGAGTTTGTTGAAAAAATTCCTTAACAAAAATCCCCCCCATTGTTTGTTACAGCACTAAGTGGTCCGATCGGCATGCAAGGTTTCGGACGTAAGTTAAAAACTAAAATGCATTCTAAAACAAATATAAGATCATTTTTCCAAAACG
Organism: Druon quercuslanigerum; assembly: GCA_010014905.2. Taxonomy (NCBI): domain Eukaryota; kingdom Metazoa; phylum Arthropoda; class Insecta; order Hymenoptera; family Cynipidae; genus Druon; species Druon quercuslanigerum. The sequence continues at coordinate 8,785 of JAAAKG020103681.1, read as the reverse complement.
TCCAGTTTTTTACAACTTACGGAGTATTGAATTATTGGATTGAAATACAAACTAATTTGACGTTGAGTGGTATTACGGGATTTTTCATTAATAAAGCCCTAAACTATCTATAAATGGAAAATTGCGTAACAATAGGCAGTTTAAAATGCTTTTCAGAGCGCATCTTTAAACTGAATTTTTGATAATGTTACATTCGAACTCTAATTTGAGCTCGTTTTTAGACAAACGCTTAACTCCAGTTGAGGAACGTTGATCTGTTTTATCTCTCCTATGTTTCTCTTCTTCTGTTTTTTACGCCTGAGTGAGCACATCACATTCTTTGCAGGAACCTTAAATAAGAGTTCGAGTGTATTTTGAAATCAACTTTAAAAATTGTTGAAAATATTCGTATAACAAATATCCCTCCATTCCTTGTTACAGCATCATCTACTATGTACGGCATGCCAGTCCAAGGAGGTAATGTAAAAATTAAAATACATTCTAAAATAAATATTCAATCATTTTGCCAAAATGACCAGTTTTTTCCGACTTATAAAGTATCAAATCCTTGGATTCAAATATATGCTAATTGGGCGCTGACTACTAATACGGAATTGTTTAATAATGGAGTCCTCAAACATCTGTAAAACAGATACTTACGGAAAATTCCGTAACAATTGGGATTTGAACTTAGTTTTTGATAATGTTACAGTCGAACTTAAATTTGACCTTCTTTTTGGAACTTGCGGTCGGCTTAAGTTAAAGAATTTCTCATGATTTTTCTTTTTTATATTTCTCTCTCTCTCTCTCTGTTTCTTGGCGCCTAAGTAAGCACAGCACATCCTCAGCAACTCCTCTCACCAATATCCGTGGGCGGCGTATATTCTTGAAAAGGCTCTAATCGGGGGGGGGGGGTAAAATAAGAGTTCGAGTGTATTTTGAAATCAACCTTGAAGTTTGTTGAAAAAATTAGTATAAAAAAAATTACTCTATTCCTTGTTACAGCATCATCTACTATGTACGGCATGCCAGTCCAAGGAGGTAATGTAAAAATTAAAATACATTCTA
>JAAAKG020103670.1:0-15770 GCA_010014905.2 Druon quercuslanigerum | reverse complement strand
TTATCTCCATTATAGTTTGTTCTTGGATCCCCAAAATTACCTAGTACTCTTTCTGTATCCTGATTTTGGATGCCAACTCATCCATTCATGTCGCCTAGCAGAATAATAACTGTATACTTCAATATGGATGCACTTTTTTCAATATTATTGGTTCCACAATCTTTCAGTTTCAAAACCTTATTCAAATTTTTAATTTAACTACAGTTTCATGTGAAGTTAACTAATTTGTACTTAAATTTGACTAAATATTGTATTTAAACGTTTTATCTAACTAAATTTTATTTAAATTTTCAATTTAACTGAACTTCATTTGAAATGATCTACATTGTATTTACTTTTTAAAATTATCCAGATGTTATTCCATTTTTAAATTTAGTTTTTACAAAGTAATTTTTAAAATTTCACTACAATAATTTTAGAATACGAAAAGAATCTTTTTAAACTTATTTATTTAGTATCTCGAAAATTTATCATTTAAAAGAAAGCAGACGAGAAAATAATTTAATTTATCGAATTTAACGAAAATGTAACAACTATACAACAACTATACAATATAATAATAATTACATTAATGATAGATTTAATGCTTTCACGATGATTAATTTTCTTCATTGCGGAACCCGAAATATCTCTTTTTATCAATAATTAGATTAATTTATTTTTTACGTTAAAAGTTGGAAATCGGGTGGAAAGATTACCAAGCGTCGAATATTCTATTTTTGTTAGTTTGAGATGACAATTTAAAATTTGATTTACTTGAAACCAATGCCCACAGCAATTTTTAAATCTGAATAATTTAAAATCTATAATATTATTTCGTACCTATGTAAAATGTAAATAATAGATAGTGAATCCATCTTGTTTGTCTTACAGAAGTTACATGGAAATACAATAATGATGATGTACGAGAATGAAATATAAATAAATTTTGTTATGTCAAAAGCAGAATTCTCAATTAATAAACTATATCAGTCGTCACCCCAATCCCCCATAAAACATGAATTCTCTTGCAGATATTTTTTTGTACACAATATTTTTCTATTTTTTTCTTTTATACATAAAGAAATTACCGAATTTGTTTAAGGAAGAACTTTGAATGTCGACCAAGAAATTCGGACTGATAAGTAATTGGATACAGATTGTAATCGATCACAGCTTCGAAAAACTGCAGAATTAAAATTTGAAATTAAATGACACCCCCAAATGTTGTATCGATAGCCATTTAGAATAAGATATCTTATCTTAACCCATTGTATAACGAAAAAATGTGAATTTGAAAATATTTTAAATTAGTTAAATAAAAATCTAAAAAAGAAATTTCAAAACTGTTCAATTTAAGGAAGTTAAAAAATAATAAAATTTTTAAATTCGAAGGGGATTTTTAAGAATAAATAATTTTACATGAAGAGTTCAAAAAGAAAAATTATAAGTTAAATTATTTTTAAAATTCCCAAAAATGAATTCACATTTATTGAAATCCTGAAAAACTTGTAAACTATTACAGGGCCCCCTTTTGCCCTAATCTGTTTTTATAAGTATATTACGTGTCTTCGATTATGAAAAGGTTTGAAATTGTAGGAATATTAATTTTACAAACATAAAATACTTTAAAATGTGCAAACTTAAAGTAATGGCATAATTTAAAAGCTATTTAAACTGCTTTAACTTTCATGTCGAGTTTTCTGCATAACTCAATTTTAATTTTACGCTTTCGATATTGAGAAATATTGAGCTGTATTTAAAAATGTGTACCAAGTTAATATAGTGAAGGATCTATTTTTGTAGGATATAAAAAAGTGACGTCAATTTAAGGATTGAATTGGAAGTCTAAAAAATGGATGATACTAAACTCAAATTTTTTTCAACGATTCATGCGATCAAAATCTAAAATTAAAGTCACTTTTTTGTATTCTAAACAAATAGACCATTAACTAGATTAAATTGATACATATTTTTATTTTTAAAATTAAGAAAAATATTAACAAATTTTATTTTTGTTACACTTACTAAGAGGGAAACAAACCAATTTTTTTAACTAGTAGTAAGTGAAAAACATAATTTTTTGTTGTTGAAAGGCTTAAAAATTAAATCATTTGGAATTAAATATTTTTAAAAAGGTGAAAATTTTGCAATTTAAAAATTGAGCAATTTCAACATGGAAGCATTAGGAATTGATCAAGTGAAAATTATAATGATGGATAATAGTCTGTTTTGCTTCACGAAAAATCATCTTAAATTTTATAGTAGCAAACGATTCAGACCCAACAAAAAACGAACATCATAAGAACTTCTGAACCGTAAAAATAAGTGAAAAAATGTGTAAATATGAACACAGCATTTACAATGCATTTGGCATACAATAATCAACGACTGTTTATGTGCCCTTAAATCATTCAAGAAAATTCAAGGGGTAGTGAATTAAATACAAATTATTTCTAAATGCAACAGCAAATTTAACCAAAATGTTTACCTGGAAAGCCAATTCCCTCGTTGGTGTTAAAACAAGTGCGAAAATTCCATACGGATCCTCGCACAATTTCTGCAAAATTGGTAGTGCAAATGCAAGAGTTTTTCCACTTCCAGTTTTTGCACATCCAATGCAATCTTTTCCAGACAATATTTCCGGGATGCAGTTTTGTTGAATCAGTGTCGGTTTTTTCACACCGATAGTCTTACATTGATCAGCAAGCCATGAATTCAATTTGAGGTCCTGAAAAGTTATTACTTCCGATTTACTCATCGTGAAAAAAAGCTTAAACAATTTTTAACAATATGAAAACAAGCACATGTAAGCAAGTAAGTTAGCACGTGTTTTATCTTTGACGTGAGAACGCGAAAAAAGGTTATGTTGACACCAAGTTGACACTATGATCTGAATCCTGAATCCGGAACTGCATCTACAAAAATTGCCGCCAAAATTTTAAATGCAGTCCATTTTTTATCCACAATATAATGTTCGTTTATAGTAAATTCCACATTCTTCTATTCTTTTGCCAAATAAGTAATATTAAATTGAATATTCTATTTTACACTTTAAAAGTACATTTATGTTAATATTAAATTCCATATTAATATATTGTGCGCGGCTTACCAACTATAGGTAAAACAATTTCAGTTAACGTTCGCCATCTAATGGATTTCATCAAAAACTAGTGATACATTTTTCACGTTGATAATTGGTATTAAAAACCGTGGTGAAGTTATCCGATCGGAACAGGCGTCAGAGGACGTTTTTCTTTTCTGCTTGCAAAAAAAGTGACGTTTTGGGGTTCAGGATTCTTAATGGAGTAAATATTGTTCTGTAATTTAATCCTGTTTGTTCGAGATTGTATCTTTCATCCTTTTTTTAATGATTGGTAGCTTCAATAAGCGTTTTTCTTTCTAGTGCGTTTCAAACGCCAATGCTGTGACCCTTTAGGAGTGCAACACACATCCTTGTTAACAAACAAAGATTTCACGTTCATGTTGTGGATGTAGTGACGAAAAGCACGAATTCAATATGTTCTGGACGACTACATACGTGTCATCGCCTCAGGTCGAGGCTCTTCTGAGCAAACAAGTAAGATTATCCTTTTTTCCGCTCTTAACCAAACTCTGTTCAATTAAAAAATGCAAACATTCATTATATAGTTCATGTGAGTTCCTGTGCTCAAAGGTCTTTGCGGTCTTTGCTTTTTTGCCACAGGAAAAACACGGTTCAGAGCACCGAGTCTGAAGTTTGGTAATGATATTTTAATCTCCGGGCCTAGAAGTTGTTAATTGAGGATTTTTGGCTTCCTGTGGTGACTCCGTATTTTTAATTGCTAAGGCAAAAATTGGTCTGTCATTTTCAAAGAGTATCTCGATTGAAGATAAATAGTGCTTTTAATAGAAATATAATTGATGGGCCATAAAAAATAAAATATTTTGAAAATTTTTAATGCAATTCGACAAGTTGTTCCTTATTTTTAAGTTCTTATATGTTATAATTTGCTTCATTAATTATTCAAGTTTCGTGAAGCTTAGAGGTTAGAATTTAATTTCTATCGCTTTATACGAAATGTATTCAATTTTGTAATACGTATTTACGTGTTGTATGTATTTCATATTCAAATGTTGACAGGTTTGTGATCAAAATAAAGAGTTTAAATAGGTTTATTGGTTTTTATAATACATTTTTTATAATTTGCCTGCTATCATACTTATTGCTAAAATTTGAAATAAGATTAATAATAGAAATTTATTATAATTTTCGTTTCTACAACTCCACACTAAAACGTTGATTAAATTAATTTAATGTTAGTGTACATTATTTTCTATTTTAAATGTTTTAGTAACATAAAGATTTTATTTCAGGATTTTAGTCTATATGAATTAATGGACATAGATGACATCATACAAGAATGCAAGAGTCAAAACAAAAAGCTAATTGAATTGTAAGTTCTTTTTAATTATTTTTATCTTTTTAAGGGGTAAATAATCAAATTTAAATTTACACCAAAGTCCAAAATTTGCAAGTTCAATTTGTTTGTAATTTAAAGGGTAAACATTTCAAATCGAAAAATTCGTTTATTTGAATCGATTGTAATGTGAAATGTTGTAAATTATTTTAATATTAATTTAATTTGCATTATTTTAAATTAGTTTGTTACAAACATAAACAAGTTCAAATTAAAAGCTTTCGAAATGTTATAAGTAACTGTTATCAGTTGGATATTTTAAAATTAAACGTTTTGAATTTTACAGTGTCACAAAGATTAAACAATGAATAAGTTTAAAATATTCAAAATTAAACATTTTATGACTAGTAACATCACAAAAATTTAATCTTTAAAATTTGAAATTAGAGAATGAACTCTGCCGCATAAGCATTCCGAAATAAAACATGTCAAGTTTTAACGATTTGAAATGCAATGCAATGGTAATTTTAACTGAGATAATGGAACATTCTGAAAATTTAAATAAATGATACAACTTTAAAGAGTTAAAAATTAGGTAATTTAAATTTTAAATGTCGAAATACCAGAAAGGGAAGGTATTCACTTAAAAATTATAAATTATACTGTGAAAATATATGATTGTATGTAGACATTCACAAAATACGTGATACATTTTTCAGGAACTTTAAAGATAAACCTTTTTAAATTCTCAATTTATTTATAGCATAACCCGGCCGGAAGTAATGCAAGAGTTGGTAACGCTAACTACTAAGGAACCTCCAATCGATTTAGAAGAACGTAGGCGTTATAAATATCCAAACGTTGCTTGTGAACTCCTTACATGTGATTTGCCATCAGTTAATGAGAAATTAGCAGGTAAATAATTAAATTCCAACGAATCCTTTGACGTTATAAATAAAATTTATACATTTCATTCACTTTAACGGTTAAATATTTCCTTAACTATTATGATTATTTTTTATACCAGATTTTTATTCTTAAAAACAAAAACTCCTTCGTCTTAGAAATTAAACTGTAATATGGGATGTAATAAGAATCATTTCTACAGCAATTGATCGTGTTTCAAGCCTGTCAATTAAATCAAAGAAAATTTTAAATAAAGGTTTCCAATAATTTTGAATCTATTTTCAATTTCAGGCGATGAAGTGCTTTTGTCGAAACTTTATTCCTTCATAGATACGGATGAGCCCCTAAATCCATTACTAGCATCATTCTTTAGCAGAACAATCGGTGTTTTAGTAGCTCGAGCGAGCGATCAGGTAAATTCAAAGGCATAAACATATTAATTTTAAATATTAGTCAAATGTTAGGGTCATTCATGAACATTTTTTAACCCTTTTATAAAAAACCTTAACACTTTTATTTAATTGTGTTGGGAGTATTATTTAGAAAACATATTTTCTCTTATTTCTATCCACGAAAGAAAGATACAGCAAATATATAACTGTTTAAAACAGTGTTCTATTGTACTTATTATATTATTTACTTGTCACTAGTTACGTTTAAAGCGACTTATTGCCGCTTTTTCGTTAATCATAAATTATTCAGCGTCCAGTTTTGTGAATGATCCTTTTTCATATATTGAAACGGCATTTGATACTTGAAACATGATTATAATTCTTGTCTTTCATTTCTCTTTTTTCCGACAACACCCGTGGTCCTCTCCTGAACTTTCATTCGCTCCTCCAGAACTGGTACTCCTATCAGTTCACATGTTTGCAGGTTTTAGAATTCTTAAAAAGTCGCCAGAGATGTGTAGAACTGCTTTTGCACCATCTAGAAACATCGGCAATTATGGATTTAATCTTAAAACTTGTCACGCAGGTAGAAGGAAGTGACATGAGACACAATATATTAAATGTAAGTGATTTCATTACATTTATTCTCTTTATTGGCGTCCTCGTGTAACTTTGCCAAACTTCACGTCAATTTTTATTAAAGTTTATTTTGTATGACTTAGATAGACCGTCATAGACTTCTATACGTTTTATGATTGAATCTCTTGGATTTTAGAATTGAGGTCTCCGATTTTATGATTCTTTAAGTTTAGGTCTGTACGACACAATATTCATTTAAAAGCTTACCACGGTTTCTTTGAGTAATTCTGCATCAAGATACGAGTACCATGAATATTATTCTTAATTTTGTATTTGGGATGTCTTAAAACTATTTTTCAATGAAAAAACAAATCGTCGCCTGAGCGGTTTTTGAAAAAAATCCATTTTTAGTTTCAAAATACCGATATACCCAGTTTGTCTCGATAACGAAGCGAGATATGAAAGAAAGTTGAAAGAGCAGACTCGAGCAGGATGATTTCTCGTAGTTTAAAAACATTAATTTTTGAAATTTCAATTACTGCAAGAAATTTTTTTGCATTCAATAAAAAAATATTGGCAGAATTCTTCTTTGTGTCCGATCCGGCTTCATTTGCGCGCGCGCCGAAAATATATACATATTATACAAAAGGACGTGATTTTGTTTTCATGAAAAACTTTATTCTTGGATTTCATTATAAATTTTTTTCTTTCTTATCTCTTATTGTCAATGTAATTATTTTAAGCATAAAAGATTGGAATTTTCTCATATCCACAAACAGGGAAAACCTGAGTATTTCAATTTTTGAAATTAAAATTAGATTTATTTCAAAAAAGGCTTTGGCGACGATTTTTTGTATCAAACAATAGTTGCAAGACATCTCAGTTACAAAAATCAAGAAAAACATTCTTGGTGCTCGCACCTTTAGGTTGAAGTCATTTCAACGCAACCATGTTATATTTTCCACGCAAGGTGTTAAACCAATTTTAATATTGTAAAAAATGTAGCAAAATTATTGTGAGTAAAACTTTTTAAAAAATTATTCAATTTAAAAGTTTTTGAACGTTTTATTTTTAAATTGTTCATCTTTGGAGATTTTCAATTAAAACTTTTTATTTTTGGTTTGAAAATCTCTCAGTTTAAAATTCATATTTCTAAATATTACAAGCAACTAACCAATTTGAGTAAAAATGCTGTTTGAAATAAAATGAAAAGATATTTTTATTTAGAAAAGTGCATACTTTTTCTTCGAACATGAAATATACCCAGTTCCAGTTGTATTCGGGACATGAATATAGGGTCAATAGATTCAGTATATGTCATAGTAGTATCTCCTTTTCGAACTCAAAAATAATAATTTTGTCAGTAACGTAGAAAATGCACATATCTCCGAATTAGAACCGGTCATAAGAGCCCTTTTCATATAAACGCTCACATTTAATGAAGTTCATTAATTAAACATTTTTGCAGTGGTTAGACAGTCAGCAGCTGGTGCAGCGATTGATCAAACTTCTCTCCCCTGAAGCCGGATCCTCAAAGCACGGAAATTCTTCGCAACTACTCTGTGATATGATTACAGAAGGAAGGGAGTACAAAATTAATTTAACTGAACGACCTGAAGCTGATCCTATTCTCCAGAGATTAGAATCGTAAGTTTCTGTTACTATGAATTGAAAACCTTTTGCGATTTTCTTTACCTCTTTGTAATATCAAAATTAAATTTCATTTTATTTAATTCCTTACAGAATAGAGACGGTGACTTTGATCTTGGAAACGATTTTAAGTGGTGAAAAGGTAGAAAGCAGTATCGTTGGTGGAATTCAAGTGCTACTAACTCTTCTGACTCAGAAGAACAAATGGTATGTAATATAAATAACTGAAAGTTAGGCTTACATTTCTTTTGCAAATTTGCAAAGTTATTCGTATTTTTAACTCGCATTTTTTATTAAATATTACAATTTATAAAATTAAACGGAAGTCTGCATTTCGAACGCCTAATATTTCATTGATGCTTACTTTCAAAACCAAAGTTGTAGCGGTTCTTTTATGATTGACTTCTTTAAGAATTTTAATTTAAACTTCAGGATATTAAACTTTTGAAAAATGATGTATTTTATTAGTATTTGTTTAATGCTAAATAGTTTGAGAAGGAACGTGCAATGAGTAAAATCCAAATTTTCATAATTCCCTTGAAATATGTTAAACTTATATTAATTCTTCGTCATTTTTCAGAATCGGTATAAGAAATTTTACCATCTTATGTAGAAAATATAAGCTTCTAAATAAACATTGTATCTCATGGGCTTAACCCAGCAGAATCATATAAATCGGAGATTTCTACCCTAAACTCCAGGCTATTTAATCAGAATAGTTATGAAAGCATAAAAGGGTCTTCCTAAAAGTCGCACAAATAAATAAACTGAAAACTCACCTCCGATAAATGTATAAAAATTAATTTTTATGTGATGTAATTCCACTTGTTAACGAAAATTGACGTGCTATTTGTCACCGTTGCATGAGGACACCGATTTGGTGGGTAACTAAGTCACTAAATATTGTAAATATCAACAGGGGTAACAACTTGATAACACATACAAAAATGTAGTCAAATTGCTTCCGACTTTCGTTCAATTGACAAACCTAATCATGATTTTATCGTGTTAATGAAGACTTTAATAATGATATTTAATTCAATTTACAGAATTAGGCTATTGAGGAAATTTTTAGTGCATAATTATTAGAAATATTATTTTATTTTTTAGAAATGTATCATAAGTGTCCATTTGTTTGTGGAAGGTAGGGGTTACAGTTATAACCACGGTAACTTTAAGGCGGCTGCAGATGAACTGATGAAATTTGGAGAGTTTTTTTCATCACTAATATCCCAAAGATTACATAAGAATTTGTAAGAGTATTCACTACTTTTTCTTAGCATTTTATAATATTTGAGAGATCAGTTTTTTATAGTAAAGCTTTTTTCCTTAAATTAATTCAAAGCGGTCATTACAGAATACGTGATACTTCATGGTGGGAGGGGATCTTTCAAAGTATAATTCTCCATCCTAAATACAATGGAAAAGGCATCACATGGAGAGGGGGGGGGGATTCCTTGATTCGAGACGATTCGACTTACCCATAATATTAATCCATTTTATTGACGAATGAGAAAGTTATTGTCATTTATAATACATGAAAAATCGGAATCCGAGATAAAATTCACAGCTATAGTTTACAGATATTATTGCGATCTCAAAGTGCTGCATGTTCCTCCTTAAGTTTCAAACTCTTCAATATTGATATGTTGAAGTTCAAATACATCAATTAATTTGTTAGGTTTTTAATTAAAAAGAAAATAAATATTGAACATCATAATAAATTTTATTGTTCCTTTGAACATATCTTAAATTTAAAAATTACTTAATTTAGGAATGTTTTAAATAGAACTGATGAAAATTGGGAAAGTATAATATAGAATTTATAATAGGACAACATTGGGGGGGGGGGGGGTCGGCTTTAAGAGTTTTTTATGGAAAATTGTTCAATTTGAAAGTTTTTGATCATTCATTTTCGATTTATTCATCTTTAAAGATCTGCAATTAAACCGTTTTCTTTTTTTTTTTTTTTTTTTGAAAATCTCTTATGTAGTTTGAAATGCATATTTCTAAATAATACAAGCTAGATATTTTCATTCAAATGAAGTTCCAAAAAGTTCTTCCTTCCGATTTTTTTACACCTCGTATACCAACGTGTTTCAACGCGTTGATGATGAAAATGACCATGAAAGTACGCTCAAATCTTGCTTTCAAATTAAAAACTTTAAAAAACTATACAAATGTAATTTTATCTGTTAATATTAGTAAATATTAAAAATGTACAAAGAAGCGTAAAATTAAAGTCGTGAATCTTTTAAAAGTACATATTTTATGTTTGTTAAATTTGTACCCTAAGACTGATATTTTTTTGGGAAAATTGACTATAAAAATAAAAAAAATTTGTGGGTGGAATAACGGTTTTCATCTACTAGTCTTTACTTGTAATGCTGTTTTATTTAAAAATTTTAAACTTTTTTTTTCGATTCCTGGACATGCAGCCTTAGTGAAGAGGATTGCCGTCCAAATTTTATTTAATTATCACAAAAAATGCACTGCATGTCCAGAAGAGAGTATAATATATCTTATCGCGTCTACTTACTTTATTTAGTTACTTTTTTAAAAATTTTATTTATATTTTATACAAAATGTTCTAACGTCTCTCTAACCTCACTTTTCGTATCCACATTTAGTTTTACTCCAATAAATGTATTCCTGATGAAGCTCGACGTCGTCGAGCGACAGCTTGTTTTAATATGAAACACCATTACAAGTAAGGACTAGTAGACCAAATCCGTCACTCCACCGACAAACAAACAAAAATTACAAGCTAGTCAACAAAAAAGATAAACATTTAAAAAACATTTTTTAAAAAGATAAACATCATCTTTGTATAAATTGTCAATTACTTCTTATATACAACGTTGAATTTGATTTTAACTTAACTTTTCTTTACGCTAAAGTACAAAACTCTCAATAACTTTGACTGAATAAACAATATCAACCTAGCAATTTTTTTCATAAGGATGTTAATTTTATCATACAAAGGATGTAAATTTTCTTCTCTTAAAATTCACAGCGGTTAACAATGTGTATTATCTTTGTCGATTTCATAAATCATCATAAAGGTTTTATGAATTGCGAGATTGACTTTAAGTGTTCAATCTAGAATAATTTGATATTTAAGGCGCTTTGAATATACAACTATTGAATTCAAAGTGTACAGAATTAAATTTTTTTAAATGATTGACATTTAATTGAAAGCTTTTCAGTATTTTAGAATGGCACATGTAAATGCAAGAAACCCTAAAATTGTAGTTTTAATCATTCAAAATTATACACTGTAAAAATTAAACCCTTTTTGATGTACCAATCGCTCTCCCCCTGTGACCATCCAAGTTTAAAAATCAAATAATTATTATTATTATTTACAACATTAAGCAGGTTCCCTTTCGGGGTAGGCGTGACTCACTCGGTGGGGAAGGGGTTATAGAATTTTTAGATTGATCTAGAATTCTTGTGTTATTTATTTAAACAACACGTTCATTCCGCAACACTGCTCCGACCCAGGTTGCTGTCTCTTTAGAAATCACACAAAGTGAAGATCCTCACAAAGTCGTCATGTGAGGTTCCCCACTTGGGTCCGTTAGTATCCAAGATTTTTTGTTTCAGGCGTTATTCACTCTACTGACACTCTTCTTATTAACCATCTTCCGCCATACTTTTCTGTCCTGGCATAATTCTCTAGCTTCTTTAGCATTCTTGCATTTTTGCATGCAGGCTCTCGTGTTTCTATGGCTTCTTACGCCCCTTCTAACTAGGGTCTCATTCACACATTCTAACCATTTTTTCCGCGGTCTGCCTCTGGGCACGCTGCCATTTACTTTACTCAACATGCCCGAACCATTTAAACCGATTTCTTTCCGATGTGTCAACTAGCGTTTCTTCCACACCACATTCTTTACGGATTATCTCGTTGCTCACTTTGTCCATCAGAGTTTTCCCGCATATTATACGTAAGAATCTCATGTCAATCGCGTTAATTTTACTCTTATCTTTTTCTTGATAGGTTCATGTCTCGCTGTCGTATAGTACAGTTGGTGCAAATATAGAATTATGTATTGTCATTTCAACCTTATTTGATATATTTTTACTTCTGATAAGGGGGCCTGCTCTACCAATAACCTTCTTACCTTCGTATATGCGTCTATCTAACTCCTCGTCTATCTTCCCGTCCCTAGTAAATAAGCTACCAAGGTGCACGAATTTATCAACTTGTTCAATTATCTCATCATTTAATACACTGTCGCATATTGTTTTCTCACTCTTTCCTTCGAACACCATATTTTTTGTTTTATTTACGGTAGTTTTGAGGCCTATAGCCTTAAAAATTGAACAACTTCAAATTGAAAACGCTTCAAATGGAAGAACTTAAAATTCAATGGATATTACAACTATTTAGATTAAGACTTTGAAGAATAAACATTTTGAAATTTATAGCGTGTGAAATTCAATGATTTTTTTATTGAATCTTTCAAGATTCTAGAATTATATTTTATGATATGCAGATTGTTTAACATTGAAAGCTCAAAGCTACGAAATGAAATTTATTCGCATTTTTAAGATTACTACTTTGTAATTGTACAATTTCTGTTTAATTTTTTTTTAAATGCTGTTCACCTAACGTTTTCTCTCAAATTTTTTGAATTTGTAATGTTTAATTTTTAATTTAAAGCACTTTAAACTTAAAATGTTGTACTTTTACTTTTTAAATTTATAAATTTCAGGAAACATTGACACAATAATTTTACAAGATAGTTTTTTTAAGACTTGAATTGTCACTCCGAATTACTTGAAGCTTTCTATCCTTTCGTTAGCGTTTCTTCTGATGCCGATCGCGGATCTGGGTCTTCCGATGAGCTCATTAACAACGAGCAGTGTCTCAAAATTTCTAATGCCACGATACCTTTCTTGGAACAGCTCAATAAACTTTTGTTGGAACCTCCTCAGGTATGCTATAAAAGTTTTGAGTTTCATTTAAAAAAAGTAGATTTTCCTCCAATTCTACTTTGTCCATTTACAGAAAACCCCAGTGAGCACAACTGTGGGCGTGTTAGATGTCCCATTTGGGAACACTCGTCTTCACGTAGTAAAATTATTGGTTACCTTATTATCCACCGAGAACGCAACGATAAATGAAAAGCTAGTGGACCTAGGCACATTCCACATTCTTTTGGTAATTTTTTTATAGTTATTTTTCTGTTGATATCCCTTTACACTTTTAATTTATTTTTATGTACAATTTCTATTTAATTTACGTTTACAGGATCTTTTTTTTAAATACTCATGGAACAACTTTCTGCATACTCAAGTGCAACAAATTTTTCAATTGGCGATCGAATGGAACTGCCCTGACACCAACGAGCTTATTTATAAAAATGTGAGTTGTCATTGAAAACATTGAAAGACAACCATTTTAAAAAAAAATAATAAAAAAGTAATTTTTCAATAAAAAAATGTTTTCTGCTTTCAGATATTTGTAAAGTGTAAGCTATTAGAGCGAATATTGGAAGGCTGGGAAGAAAATGATAGCCGAAAGTAAGTCTAAAATCGGATTTTCAATAAGTTGAACATTTTTATTGCCTATACAATTTTAATACTCTTTTTTTCAGAAGGGAGAAATCGGGTGTCAGGCAAGCATATATGGGTCACTTAATTGACATTGCAAATAATCTTGTGACTCAGTGTGAAAAGAATAATGTTTTTAACACTTTCCTGAAGACAAATTTACCTGCGGAAACTCTTGCCAATTGGGAAAATTTCGTATCTACGGAGTTAGAGGATATAAACAAAACTCAGCGAATAATGCTGGCAAGATTTTTTTTCTATGGAATTTAGATGATAAATTTGAAGACTAGTTCATAATCATTCATATTCAGGCATTTTATTATTAAACTTTTTTAAGGTTCTCTGTTCAACATGATAATGTGTTTAATTTTATAGGGTGGACCCGCGCAAGTTTACATGATGGACTCTGGAGAAAACTCTGATGTTTATCATTATTCCCAAGAAGTTTACGCACAACAGGTATTTGCATTAAAATTTTAAATGTTATAAGTCTTCCAATTTAAAGGTTCTAAAAAATATAATAATTCTTCGCGTGGAAAAGATTTAAAAAAATAAGAGGATATTTTACATCTCAGGTATATTCTAATTATCAGGGACAGCAACTTGGATCTCAGTTTGCATCATACTCCGCTCACGATGAAAAGTTCATTGATGGAGATGAAGCTTTACAGTGAGTAATATTTTAAGTACAAAATTATTTTTTGGTAGGAAATTGTTTTACTAGGTTCCTTTTTTTATAGCAGCAACACGGTCGGTCAGCTGGGTACGATAGATTTCATTCTTAATGACGACGATCTAACAAAAGGAGAAGACCTGTTCAGTAAAGTAAGGGACAAATTGTTTTAAATTCGAAGTTTTTTTTTAATTACAAATTTTTAAACCTGTTAACTAGATACCTACTTTGAATAACACATTTCAGAGGTTTCAAAGATTTCATTAAAATATTTTTATTTAGAATATTTCAAAAAGATTTAAAAGATTTCAAGAACATTTCAAAGGTTTCACAAAGTCTTGCACAGCTGAATTCAAAAGTGATCATCCACTTGGAATAAATTTAATATTTTTTTCTCGAATTTTTACAGGTTTGCTTTCAGAAGCGTAAGTCTCTCGGTGAAGACAACGGAGAAATAAATTGGGGAGACGGAAGTGATATAAGCTTTCAGACTGTGATAGATAAGGAGGATGGATTTTCCAGCAAAAAAAGCCAAGACTCTAGTTCCTCCGAAGAAGAGGAAGAAGATCCCTGTGATATGGAAATTGATTCGAACGACGATAAGTGTAAGATAAAATAGTAAAACTATTCACAATTTCTATTTATAATTTGGAACTAAAGCGTCAATTTTTTTTCATAGTCGGCAGCAATATCGTTTTACCAGCTGTTAATCCTTGGGATATCGCCACTGTTGAACCAGTGGAACAAACTGGCTGGGCCAATTTTGATAATTTTGAGTCGACGTTAAATATCGACAGCAAGACAGAACCTGAACCTTTCAAGGTGAGCTTCAGCGATGTGCTCAAAGCACCGGCGCCAGTCATAGTAGAACAATTGTCGCTAAACCTCAGCACAATCACATCGCCCAACCCCAACTCCAACGATCCCGATGGCAGTGGAGATAAACCGACGATAAAATTGACTGAAGCTAGTTTAGCCCCGGCGGTGGAAACACTTTGCACAGAACAGGCAAACATCACTTGTCTAGGTCCTGTAAATCCGGACAGTAACGCCAACCCCATCACAATCAACAGGTAAGAGTTTTGAGTTATAGCATCAGACTTAAGGAGAAACATGCAATGAGGAAAATTCAAGATTTTGTAATGCCCTTGAAATATGTTAAATTTTTATTAATTCCGCGTCTTTTTGCAAATAATATGAATTTTATTTTTTACTACCTTGTGTAGAAAACATAAGCTTTTAAATAAACATTGTTTCTCGTGTGTCTGACCTAGAAGAATTACATACTCATCATTTTATCGTACCAATGAAAACTAATGTTCATATTTAATTTAATTCGTAGAAGAAAAAAACTATTTTTGAAATGTTTTAGAGCATAAATAAGAGAAACTATGTAACTGTAAAGAGTAGACAATTTGAATTTAATAGAATATGTGCAAACAGAGTCTTAAAACTTTGCATTACTATAATTGGTACAACATTTAGTATGACTGTAAAGTGGGACGATGGTCGTGGGGGCTAAAGCGCAGGCTTTGGACCTACTCTGTCCTCTTGCGGGTTCGATTCCCGCCTCGCACTCTGGAAGAGCCTCGGTGGCCCATGCGGTGAACACTAGCCTAGCAAGGG
>JAAAKG020103659.1:0-15771 GCA_010014905.2 Druon quercuslanigerum | reverse complement strand
GTAGAATTAACATAAATTTTGTGTAAAAAAATCATCTACATAAAATTTTATGTTAAATTTTACGAAAAATTTTTTACCGTGTCCAATTTTTAGTTAAAAGTAGTGAAATAATTAATTAGTGTCAAGAAATATAATCGTTTAAATAATTTTTTATCATTGTTAATAATATTCTAATTGCTTAACGGATAAAATGAATGCATATAATGCGATTTTTTCTGAAATTTTTAACTGTTTTTCTGTTTTTCATTAGGAATTACTTCATAGATAATTATATTTAGCCACAAAAACTATTTAAACAATTTATTGTTGTTTATGACTATCTTCATATATATAAATGCCTAATATTTGAAACAATTTAATATTGTTTATAACTATATTTTCTTAGATCATTTCTAAAAAGTTGCCGCTTTTTCTTAAATCTTTAACCTTGCTTCGCCTTTTTAGTTGTGCACAAATAATAAGTCAAACGCAAACAAAAAATTATATCTCGTATGGTATTCTTTTAAGTGAATTATTTTCGCCCTTTTCCCAATGTTAAAAAAGGAGTTTAAACAAAAAAGCTATCTTACACAAGTGTTAAACATTTTAATATCAGCCCCCCTCCCGATATTAAAATATTTGAAATTACAAATTTTTCTTTTACGCTTTGCAATAAACTTCTTGTTGTAATTCAAAACAAAACTTTTACAAATCTTTTAAAGACCTAGTCCTTTCACCTACTCCTAGTTATTCCATTCTTTGTTCTTTTCTTGTGTAAGATAGATTTTTATTTTATATTAATTTTTTTTTAAAGATTGGGAAAAGAGCGAAAATAATTTACTTAAAACCAAAATACTATTTGAAATTTTTTTTTAGATTGACTTATTATTTTATAATAACTAAAAAGGGGAAGCAAAGGTAAGGATGTTAGAAAAGAGAGTTGTTAGAAAAGATGTGAGAAAATGATGTTAAGAGAGAAGATAGTTATAAACAGTATTAAATTGTTTAAACAACTTTTTTGTTAAATTTTTATCAATTATAACCTTAATAACTGAAAAAAGGACAAAAATGTAAAAATTTCAGAAGAAGACCGTAACTATTAGGCATTGAGATGGATGAAGATAGTCATAAATAAAAAAAATTTGTTTAAGTATATTTGTTTGCTAAATATCATTAATTATTAAGTGACTCTTGATGAAAAATAGACAAAAGTTGAAAATTTCCGAAATTTTTTTTTCATTTTTTGCTTTTTTTGGTACCCTATAAAAGAGACTTAGAGGGGTGATATTTTTAAAGTGACATCTTATTTATATTCTGAATAAAATATACAAAAATGTATTTTCTGACACCTCTAAATATAATTTTTCTTTAATGGATTTATTTTTATGTGGAGTCGAACAATTTTAAGGTCGGTATTCATACAAATTAAAAAAAAAATTCTGGACCACCCTAGTGGACATGGTCCTTCGAGCCGGATGGACTATCCTATGATCCCTATATTTGAGAATTTTGTCTATTTATTTGCCTTGTTTTTGAAGCTGCAAAATTTTTTATAATAAACTCGCGGCCATTAATAAAGAAGATTATGAAGTATCTAGAGAAACTACGACCAAAAGATAAAAGGAAATTGGCGCCGATTTGCGTCAAAAAATAGAAAAGAAAATCTAACGCGATTGATTCAAAAGTGTCACGAAAGCTAAAAAAGAAAATAGATATCTCACTCTTGATTTAAGTACCTTTGTACACTTTATAAGGTTGGATTCTCTGTATGGAAATCTGCAAAAAGGATTTACATGTGCGTAATAAACTAAAATAAATATTTTCAATCCTTTTGATCCGGTTTTGATCCTAGGAAAGCGGTTCAACCTTTTTTTAAATTAAACAATTCCCCTTTTTAACAAATGGAACACGTGAATGAGGTGAGGTGACCAAAACAAAAAACAATGTGGCTCAAAATTAAAAATTTTGAAAAAAAACGCCAAAAACCCCTGGTGTGAAGGATAGGTGAACGTTTATGCTCGGCTTTGCAAAGTCGAGGCTAAATGGCTCTATAATCGCATTTCCTCAGCCTTGTGCTTTTATGAAACCTGTTCACCAGTTCCCATGACAAATAGAAGGCGAGAGCGGCGTGTACAAGCTTAAACCAAACCTAACCTAACCTAAGTTGGCCTAACCTGCCAAACCTAAGCCCGGTTGTTTGAAACGTCAACTAGGTTTGTCGGGGACAAACTAAGGGGCTTCCCGAAATCGGGGGTTGGGGGGAGTGTGAGGCACTGGAAAGCCCGAGGGTTGGAGAGAGTACAAATGGAGGAACTGTTTGCGGTTGAATCCAGGACTGTTTGAACGGGACGGAGGATGTCTCGTATCCCGATGTACCCACTTAGGCGGAAAGGGATCGTACCCGAGAGGTACCACACCAACCGACATTACGAGCCACAAACAAGCCTGTTGTAGTTTCCAACGCCCCTTTCTCTGCGACCGCCTTAAGACTTCTAGTTCCACTTCTGACGGAGCTTTGAGAACTACTACTATTAGGCCGCAAGCGATAAAGTTAATGTTGCTCAGGGGCCAGGCTAGGAAGTTAAGGGATTTTATTGTTGGTATGAGGACTGGATAGGAGAGATTAGGGTTCATATGTCGATAAAAATGAGGGTTGTGACTTGAGCAGATGGCTAATGCGACACCCCAAATGGTAATCGTATTTGGACATACTGCTGAACTTTGTAGATTAGAATCAGTTTTCTGTTTCTTTTTTTTTATCTTTCCTTTTCAAAAGTGATTTTTGATCAGCCCTTACACGACAAGGCTAATTGACAAGTGCTTGCATATGGGGTCTTCTGATTGATTATGCTTCCATGACACCCCACGAATGTTTTCAGAACAAATTTGAAATCGCTTGAGCCCTTTTTGAAAAAATAATTTCGTTTTTCAAACATTATGAAATGTAGAATTTTTGTATAAGTTTACGTTAAATGTTTTTTACATTTTTTGAAAATATTTAGGGTTGTAGAACAGGCCCCGGGGATAGCCAACTGACAGGCTAATATTAGAAAAATAATTAATAGAGCATACAACATGTGTTAAAACCAATATGTTTAGCAAATTTCAAAATTGATAAACTTAAAATTAAATTTGGTTTAGTCGGTAAGGGTTGTGGTGGCCCAAACTCAGGTTGTATAAAATCTTAGAAAGCACTTGGGTCAGTGTATTTAAAAATATTTGATGTTCCTTTAAAGATCGCTAAATTGTAGTATATATTTGCAGTTTTTTTTTCAAATTCTAGTTGTAATATTTTATAACTCTCTTAAATGATAGAAATCCATGATAGAAAAGAGGTTTTCTAATTTTCTCAGTTTTATATTTTCCCTTTTATTCTAGAATATTCTATAATTATCGTCCACTGGTTATCTAGCTCTTAAATCCTCTAAAATCCTCAAATCCTCTTTTACACTCAGATATATCATTTTCCACTTAAAAGTCTAATTAGAATCCAATTTTTTATTACAAAAACTATCCTTTACAATTTCATAAGCTGATAACAAAATTCTTTAAAACAGGTACCTTTAAATTATGCTTCATTTAGAAGAAAGTTTCTTGAAATAAAAGCAACGTTTATTTCTTGAAAAGAATCACTCTTCTCTATCATGCAAACAATCTCTTAACCCATTAACGACCAAAGCTATCAATTTTGTAACATGAGTTTGACCACAAAATTTATGGATATAACAAAACAATAAATAGATAAAAAGTACTGTTCCTTATGTTTTTAGGTGAGCTAAATTCGAATCCATGGTCAAAATTCCAATATTTTGACTTCAAAATTAAATATGGCGGTTTTTGAAAACAAAAGTAGTGAAAAATGTTTGAGTTTGTATTTTTATCATTTTTTTTCAGGCATAAAACGCGTTAATATCTTAAAATTTTTCAACCGTCGGCGCACAAAATTCTTAAACTTTAACAGAAAATTTTTATATATGTGCTTTTTCTTCCAAAATGGTGGGCAAAATGCAAAAATGTCCCGAAAACTGTTTTTTTTTCTTCATCGTTATTTTTCTCAAAAACTTCAAAGTTTAAACTATTAAATTTTTTCAGATTTTGTAGAAAAAATTGTTGATTTTCCAAAAAACCAAAAATTTTAAATTTGCAAAAAAATTTGTTTAAAATCTGAAAAAATTCAAGAATATTCTGTGACTAATTCTAAGACATTTTTATTCTTGATAAATTTGTATCAGAGCCTATATTTTTTCGGAAATAATTGATCAAAATTCATGCGAATTTTTACATAACTTTTTGCAAAACAAAACAAACTTTTACGTAACGGTTACATCAAGAAAAAATATCACTGATATTTGGTCGTACCGATTAAAATTCGTACGGATCATGTAACATAATTATAGATTTTTGTTCAACCAGATCAATTTTTTTTACAAAATTTTTTAATCAACTAAGACTTTTAAATTGACTTGTTTGTCATTATCATACCGTAAATTTCCAAAACAAAAAAACGGCAGAAAAGAATTCGCATGAAGTTTGATCAATTATTTCCCAAAAACTATAGGCTCTGGTACAAATTTTCCAAAAATAAAAATGTCTTAGAATTAGTTAAAAAATATTCTTGAATTTTTTCAGATTTTTTTAAAATTTAATTTTTGCAAATTTCAAATTTATGATTGTTCAAAAATCAAAAAAATTTTCTAAAAATCCGGAAAAAATTTCATAGTGTTCTATGGTTAATTTTAAGACATTTTTAATCTATGGAACTTTTTTTGTCCGCTATTTTGGTAGAAAAAGCACATATATAAAAATTTTCTGTTACAGTTTAAGAATTTTGTGCACCGATGGTTGAAGAAATTGTAAGATACTAACGGGTTTTATGTCTGAAAAAAAATTATAAAAATAAAAAATCAAACATTTTCCACTATTTTTGTATGCAAAAACCTTCATAATTAATTTTGAAGTCAAAATATTCGAATTTTGACCACGGATTCGAATGTAGCTCACCCATAAACATAAGAAACAGTACTCATGTTATAAACTCATGTCAAACTCATGTTATAAAATTGATAGCTTTGGTCGTTAATGGGTTAAAAAGCCTTTAGACTTTAGAGTCTACCATTTATATTTGTATTTCCTTATTTTATCTCAAAAGTGTAAAATATGAGCTAGTCATATCGTAACAAAAAAAACTGCAATCAAATGAATGAATAACTAATGAAACATAGCTTCGCGACACTTCTCCATTTCTTTCCCTGGCTTTTTCCGTCTCGCGGGAATCGTCGCCAAAAACAAATCAATGAATTAAATTTCTCTAGAGCCTCTCCAATATTGCTTATACGTAATGCTTTGTGAACGACTCATTTCATGAAACTTCCGGAACTTTGTTGAGAATTACGTACACGACGTGGACCGATTTGCTGCAGACATTCGAGCCAAACTCGCAAAGTTCGATCTAACTTTATTAAACCTAATTCGCGGGGTGGATATATCAAGTTACTGGAATAAATAAGGATGAATGTGGTATTGGGGCTCCAGTATACGCTATACAGATTGACAGATGGTATCCACAGAACTTTGGCAAAAATTAATCTCTCTCTCTCTTTTTTTCTCGCTCTTTTTGGACACAAATACAGAAATTATAATCTATAATTCATCAGATACGCAAACATTAAGAAAACACAGAAGTAAAAACTAATTTTTGTTAGAGAACTTAATTTTGTACACTTTATATGACTATTAAAGTTATTTAAACGCATGTGCGAAAGGCTATTTTTCGCACCCTTGCATCTTTCAATGTCACTTAATATCAAACAAACTATAATTTATCTACTATAAAGTATAAAATAAAATCTAAATGTTTCACTATTTACTATAGTGACAAACCTTACTTTTTGGATATATTGATCATTCATAAAACAGTTTGTCGTGTATCAATTACTTCATGGACATATAAGTTTTTTCGGATAAGGAAAATACTAGAGGGGTAACAACGCGCTGGTAGTGGTGGATTTCTGATCGATTTATTGCTGATTGATTGATGAAATTGGGGATGAGTTCTAAAATATTTTTCATAAATTTGGCTAGTTGTGCCGAAATTTTGGGACGATCTCTCTTAATAGTTTAACGGGAAAGCACCCGATTAGCAATCGGAAGATCTGTGGTTCGCTTCCCAGTGGAGCGACGAGAGTATTTTTTGTCCGAGAATCTTACTAAATTTTAAAAGTAAACTTTATTGAAATATCACAAATTTCGTATTGCATGGTGTAATGCAAATTAAAATAATTTAATTACATTTTTTTTATTTTTTATTTAAAACTGTCAGCTTTTTTAATTTATGCATATTTTCAACTTGAAGGATTAACAATTAAAAGCGTTTGAAATTGAAAATTGTTTATCAAGAAAGTTGTAAGCTGACGATTCTGAGTCTGTTCAGAAGTGAATAATTTACAGATTTGAAAGTTAATTATGTAAAGAATGTAAGAGTTCGATTGAAACATTATAAATTATTTTCAATTTTTTAATTATTTTAAATTATCAGACTTATGAACAAATGCTTTTCTATAATTTCAAATACTATTGAAATATGGTTTCAGTGTAAAATACTTTATTTTTAACCCATTCAATTAAAAAAGGGATCATTTTTTTAATATTTAACAATATTTGACTTCATTTAAATTCAGGAATTCTGAATCAGATATTAAACAGTTAATAATCTCAAACTGAATTGTTTGAATTAAAAAGCGTTGCATTTTTAATTTAGAACGTTCATTCTTAAATTTAGGAATCTAAATTTTAGAAACTTAAGAATAAAATAATTTAACTTGTAATTTCGAGTGCTCCAGTAGAAAAAATAGTGAAATCGTTCAATTTAATGCTTCGAATTTAAAATTGCTTAAAATGATATAATTTGTAAAATATACAAATTCATTGACTCATTCCTATATTGTGAACAATTCAACTAATAGCCTAGATTTTTTTATCAGACGTCTGCAAACTTTTCAATTTATAAATTTAAAAATTTTATATATTTGTAGTTTAACGAAATTAATTAAAAAAAATCTCCATTTGCAAAGTGTTAAAGCTTTTATTTTATAGTTGTAAGTTATGAAGCGTTTAAATTACAAATTTCTGAATTAAAAATTGTGTAAGCTTTAAATCCAAATTTTAAAATTCTGAAGAATTCACTTTGAGTGATTTAATTTGCAGTTTAGTTTCGATTACTATAGATGAAAAAAATGACAGCCTTAAGAGATTAAATTTTTTAATTTAAATTAATTTATTATTTAATTATTTATTATAATAAATTTATTTAATTTAACTTGGAGATGAGCAAGAATTTTGTTTAAGAATAGTAAATATTTCCCTTTATTAAAAAATCTATTTTAAAATGGTACTACATTAATTATGACAATATGACTAACGTTTATATTTTTTTTAATGTTTCAGGTGAGTACCTAGATATTGAGATATCAGCTTAAAATATCCACATTTGCGTCGCTTCTTAAGATTGTAAGTACTTTGATTTCAACAATATTAAAAATAATCAGTAGAATTTTTATCTTTTTTAATTATCATATAATTCAGTTTACAATGCATAATTCGAAAATCAGTCTGGACATCCCAGTGTGCACTTTAAGACAGTCTTCTAGATGGTTAAAGCAACTATCTCTGGAAGGTTAAAACAATTAAAACAATCCATTAAATTAAATCTTAAATTTAATCTTAAATTAATTAATTAATTAATTTAATCTTAAACTAAGTCAGTTAAATCTTGAATTTTGTTTAAAAATCGTCTTTTTTGTAGTAAATCTTTTTGTTTAAAACTTCTCATTTAGTTGAAAATTCAACGTTTTTGGTTCAGAATTCTTGAATTTATTTAAAAATTCGTCATTTTTGGTAGTAAATGATTCTTTTTGTTTGGAAATTTGGGTTTCAAATTAAAAATTCAACTTTTTGGTTGAGAATGTTTTTTTATTGATTAAATATTCATATTTTTAAGGAGTAAATTAATCTTTCTGTTTAAAATTTTTATTTTTTAGTTAAAACATAAAAGTTTTCGTAAGAAATTTTGAAGTTTATTTTAAAATCTTCTTTTTTGTAGAAATTATTCCTTTTGTTTAAATCTTCTTTTTTAGTTGAAAATGCGACTGAATTTCGCGAAAATTTGAATTTTATTAAAATATTGTCGCTTTCAGCGAGAAATTATTATTCTTGTTTCTAATTTTAATTTTTTATTTAAAATTTCAAATTTTTGGTGAAAACTCTTGAATTTTATTTAAAAATGCTCTTTTCTGGTACATTAATCTTTTTAAAATTTCTTTTTTAGTTGAAAATTCAGTTTTTTTTCGCGAATTTTTGAATTTTATTAAAATTTTATCGTTTTTAGTGGTCAATTATTCTTCTTGCTTCTAGATTTAATTTTTGATTCAAAATTTCAACTTTTTGGTGAGAACTCTTGATTTTTATTAAAAATTCGTCTTTCTGTAGTAAATTAATCTTTTTAATATTTCTTTTTTAGTTGAAAATTCAGTTTGCTTTCACGAATTTTTGAATTTTATTAAAACTTTATCGTTTTCAGCGGTAAATTATTCTTCTTGTTTCTAAATTAAATTTTTTATTTAAAATTATCTAGATTATCTCGAACGATCGAATCGGCCATCACAGAGACTCAAACTGATTATCACTGAGGCTCGATTTGATCATCTCAAATAGTCGTTTTGATCTTCTCGGATAATCGACTTGACTATCTTCTATATATGTTGTTCTTGTTTTACTTACGTTATACTTATATATGTGATATTAAAAATAAGTTTAAATGACTCAAGGAAATCTCTTATCCCGAAGATGGTCTTGGGTTATTTGCTCCTCCGTAGATAATCGAAAGAAATGAAAACAAGACGATTGAATTAATCATCCCGGAAGAATACCTTGATTATGCTAATAATAGTGGGTCTGATTTTATAACAGTCAGACTGGTCATAAAATGAGAGTCTCTCTGACTTTCAAGAAAAATTGTAGAAGGCTTTTTCGACCATCTAGAAGAACTGGCTCGAAGATTTGAAGATTAACACATTAAAACCTCTAAACATTTTCTGTTCTATCTCTAAAAAAATCAAGAAAGAAGGAAAGAAAGTTTCAGTATTAGAAAAGAAAATGACTGTGTGAGGCACTCTAGTTCCCATAATGGCCTAAGCAAAGTGAATTAACAACTTTCTTCGTAAAAAATTTGGCATAAGTCTAACACTTGTACATAGTTTATTGTAAAACTAGCATAAATCAGTCTCTTTATTGTCCTCGAAGGTTTTGGTCTCGAAGCATATAACACCCATTCTTATTTTCCGCCTTTCCAATGCATAATTTGAAAATCAATCTGGACATATGAATGTGTACTATATTTGAGGCAGTCTCCTAGATGGCTTAAGCAACTATCTCTGGAAGGTTAAAAGAAGTAGTTAAATCGATAATCTCAGGTACTAGACTAGATTATCTAGGATGATCGGCTCGGTCATCACAGAGAGCTGAACTGATTATCACTGAGGGTTGATTTGATCATCTCAAATAGTCATTTTGATCTTCTCAGATAATCGACTTGACCATCTTAGAGAGTCGATTTGATATTTTCCTATCTTCTATATATGTCGTTCTTTTTCTACTTACGTTTAAATGGCTCAAGGAAATCGCTTATCCCGAAGATGGTCTCGGATTATCTGCTCCTCCGTAGATGGTCGAAAGGACTGTAATCAAGATGATTGTATTAATCATCCCGTAAGAATACCTTGTTTAATATTAATATTGGTGTCTAATATTATTGCTGATTGATTGATGATCGATTGATTGATGAAATTGAGGTTGAGTTCTAAAATAGTTTTCATAAATTTGGCTAGTCGTGCCGAAAATTTGGGACAATCTCTCTTAATAGTTTAATGGGAAAGCACCCGACCAGTAATCGGAAGTTCTGTGGTTCGCACAAAATACACAAATTACACAAAATACTGGTCATAAAACGAGAGTCTCTCTGACTTTCAAGAAAAATTGTAGAAGGCTTTTTCGACCATCTAGAAGAGCTGGCTCGAAGATTTGAAGATTAACACATTAAAACCTCTAAACATTTTCTGTTCTATCTCTAAAAAAATCAAGAAAGAAGGAAGGAAAGTTTGAGTGTTAGAAAATAAAATGACTTTGTGAGACACTCTAGTGCCCATAATGGCCTAAACAAAGTGAATTAACAACTTTGTATGTGTAAAATTTGGCATAAGTCTAACACTTGTACATAGTTTGTTGTAAAACGAGCATAAATCAGTCTCTTTATTGTCCTCGAGGGCTTTGGTCTCGAAGCATATAACATCCATTCTTATTTTCCGCCTTTCCATTGGTGGCATTTCTCCCTTTTACCCTCTTTTCTCTCAGTCTGCTCTTATACTTATATCCCCTAGCTCATACCGAAGAATTTCAATGCTTCGCCCTCCTAGCATCCGGAAATGCCTCGTGAAACTTGGCGCGAGCTTTAGTTCGATACAAGTTTTCAACCCCTCTGTCTGTCTGTCTGTCCGTCTGTCTGTCTGTCTGTAAAAGTGAGCTCTATTATTTGACAGCGATTCTTTTTGTGCCATTCCATCGCATCGTATCGATAAGCTATAGGATCGATTGCCTTTGCTCGGCCACTTCCCGGTTTTCGCGCGCGAAAAATAACATCTGCCTCTCGGCACTTGCAGCGACGCTGGGCGTCGCGGTGCAACGGCGACGTTGCCACTGAGAGAAACAAAATAAAAACTCGTCGCCTCGGCGGGGGCTTCACTACGGTTCCCAATTAATCGATCAATTATTGACAGCCAGCTCAACGCCTTTCTCGAACTTCCTTCCCCTTTACGAAATCCGAAGCAACCGATCCGAGCAAAATCCAATACGATGGAAACATTGGAAACAGTAGAGCTTTCATGGGTTAATGGAAATCAGGAAATTCTGTCGTCGAGTTTCGTAACCTGAGAAATTGTTATCGCATAGTCCGTTATTTCATGTTATTCCCGAAGGATTAATTACTTGTATTTTTGTTTTAAAATCGAGTTTAAGATTGCAAAGGGATTGCAAAATATTGCATTTTTCAAGGAAATGGTTTATTTTAGACTGCTCATATTCTCATATGAAAGTACACTACATTTTTTTTATAAACTAATAAAGTAGTTTAACTAAGTATTTTAATATTCCACCGAACAAATGAATTCCCAAGAAAAAGTATTAGTTGATGTTTGAACAAAACAAAAAAATATAAAAATTTAATTTGTCTGAAAAAGATCTCTTTTTGCTCCACTGGGAATCGAACCATAGAACTTCCGAATGCAAGTCGGATGTTTTTTTAATTAAACTTTTAAAGAGATCGAAAAAAAAATGCTTGTTCAGAATTATACGCTATCTCAAGCCAGGTGTTACATTTAGGATACGAGTAATTTAAAGGAGTCTGTATTATCATCCGAGGTAGTTACCTTTAAAAAAATTCAATTTTAAATAAAAAAAACATTTGGATTTAACCAAAAGGGACGAATATTCAACAAAATAGTTGAATCCTCAACTTAAACAGATTAAGTTTCATCCAAAAAATTTCATTTTGTACCGAAAAATATGAATTTTCAAGTCAAAAAGACGAATTTTCAGGCCAGGAAGATTATTTCGTTAATAAAAAAGGAAATTTCATGCAAAACGTAGAATTTGCAAGCCAAAAATATAAGCTTTCAACAAAAAGTTTAATTTTCTACAAAGTAAACAAATTTTGAACACAATAGTTGAATTTTAAACAATGAAAAATCATTTTCTCCCTGAAAAGATGAATTTTCAACAAACTGCGTAAACTTTCAACTAAATTTATATTTTTTTGCATTTAACTGATTGCATGTTTAAATAAAAAAAAAGAAATTTTAATCAAAAGATGGTTAAAGTTAAAGAAAAGAACTTTTAAGAAAGTGATTCAACTGTCTACCAAAGAGTTGCATTTTCAATCTGACAATATTAATTTTTTAATGAAAAATGTAATAGTTGATATTTCGACAAAAAATATTGTCATTTAAAATAAAAAACAATTTCGTTGAACCAACAATGATGAATTTTAACAAAATACTGCATTTTTAAGAAAAAATTTATTTTTTATATATTTTATTTTATGTTATATTTTTATATATTTTTATATTTTAAGCCGAAGCTACGAATTTTCTACTAAAAGGCTTAATTTTAAACAGAACAGTCGAATTTTCAATAAAAAAAGCCTTTTTTAGGGATGAAAGAAAAAAAAAGTCAATAAAATTGGTGAATTTTTTAGCTAAGAAGACGAATTTTGAATGAAGCAGTTGAATTTCCAAGCTGAATTCTAATAGGGTTCTATTAATTCAGTTTGAATTGAAGGGGAAAAATAAAAAAAGGAAAGACTGAAGCATGCAATAAATAAATAGGAATTTTTGTAATTTATAGACTGAGGAATTAAATTTTAAAGAAACATTGAAGTTCATTTTTATTATTGGAAAAATTTTATGACCCTATTTTTATAGTATTTTCCAAAATTTTTAACACTATTGACATTTAATAAAAATCCTTAAATCTATGGATATTTTCCGTGTCTCATAAAAAATCCAACATCAACCATTATCCACTAAAATCATTTTTATTCTCTTGAAATTTCTTTAGAAGTGTTTTTAAATTTATTTAAATCATTAAAATATATTAAAATCAGTTAAAATTCCTTTAAACTGGTAAAATCCCCTAAAATAGTAAAAATAGTTAGAACTCCTATAAAATCATTTGGGTTCTGTAAAATTTTTCAAAATTCCTTCAATTATTTGAAAATCTAATCAAATTCGTCAGCATTTTTTGTTATTTTAAATATTCCTTCAAATATACTTTGCACATTTTTTTAAATAACCTAAAACCTTTAAAATTCATAGAAATTTGTTTAATTCCTTTATATCGCTTAAAATTTTGAAAATCGGCAGAAATCCCTTAAAATAAAATAAAAATCCCTTATATTATAAAATAAAAAAATTCATTTGAAATAAAATCCCTTGAAATCGCTTGAATATAAATATGCTTATTAAGTCTTCATTTTATTTATCTACAAACTTTTTTATTTGTATCTAAAAAAAACTATTAAAATCTCTAAAAACCTGACAAGCTCCTCAAACTCTTGGAAATTTATTGAAATCCTGTATATCTCTTGCAACTCTTTGAAATGCCTTACAATCCCATGAAACCTTTAGAAACCCTACAAAATTCTTGAAAATAACTCGAAATTTTTTATATCTGTCGAAATCTTTTCAAGTCTCCTTAAATCTTTGGAAAATATAAAAATCGTTTTCAAAAACCAGTTATAAACAATTTGAAATCCCTTTGATATAAATTAACTTATTAATTAAAGTTTACTAAACACATTTTACATCCCTAGAAATCTCTTGAAATCCTTGCCGATTTATTAAAATCCTTTAATTCTTGTGAAATTTCTTGAAATATCTTAAAATCCAATGAAGTATTTGGAATTTCGACAAAATTCTTTGAAATCCCTTGCAATTTTTAAAATCTCTTGAAATCCTTTGGAATTTCTTAAAATATTCAGAATTTTTCGGAAAACTTTTAAATCCCCTAAAATTATTATGAAATCTGACGAAATCATATAAAATCTGTAAAAATTATCTGAAATTCCTGAAAATTCGTTGAAACCCTTCGATAAATATAAAAGTAAATAATTAGTTTGTACTTTCTGTATTCTTTGTGTCAGTTTTTCGACATTAACATTTTTCAACAATATTTTAACATTTTCTAATTAAATGCTGATTTTCTTATGATTTTCGATAATGATTTTTTCAGGATCGCGATAAAAAATGGTAAGGTTCATTACAGGAAGGTTATAAACCTATACTGAATTTCCTATAATATTTTTTCGTAATTGGGGCTTACAAGAGATTTAAAAATATTGTATGGAATTGTATGGGTATCATTATTTTTAATTGTTGCTCTACAAGGCAGGCTCTAGTTTAAAATGAATAAATTAAAAGAATTTAACTGACATTTTCTAAATAATAAAAATCTATAGTATTTATAAAAAGCTTTCACTATTTTTTAAAAATTAATTAATTTACTCATGTCGTTATGATTATCATTATTGTTTTAATTGACAATTTGAAAGCTTGCCAAGCTTATAATTTGTTCGGATAAATAAATCCCATTTAACTAAATTATACAGGGACTTTTTCCCCATATTCCCCGGTGTATCCCCACTTATTCAAATTCTCATTCTTCCCTATTCTATATAAAAACTTTTTTTCTCTATAAATATCAAATATTTGAATTATGCGGGAAATTCTCTGAAATTATTAAATATACATAAAGTGGAAGAACCAGTATTCGTTTTAAATAATTATTTTATACATCACAGATAATTTTCTATTTGTAAAAAATTGTTAAAACCATATTTTGTGAAAAAATATTTACTATTTTGGGAAGCTTCGAATTTCAATTTATCCGGATTTTGACTATTGCTTTGAAATTTTGCACTGTGGAAAGTTTTAATTTAATTTGATTGATTTTTAATTGTTAACGTTCAAATTCAAACGCAAAAATATCTGGAATTTTGTCAGTAATAATAAAAATAAATCCTTCTCTATATCAAGTTATTTATAAAAAATATGAATTAAAATCAATTCCTCGTCCTATATGAATAAATATACAAAAAAAGGCTCCATTTATATGAATTAATCGTATTAACCATCCATAATTAATATCATGTATAATATGGATTACTCTATTAAATGCATTATTAATATGTAAAGTATAATGTATTGATAAAAATAATCCTGAAATAATTTGCATTATTAAACAAATTCCTAAAGTAGATCGAAAATTCCATAAAATATTGATATTAATAGAGGTAGGCATTAAAAAAATAGTTTTTTTTAAATATTTAATTAAATTAGATTTATTATTAAATATTTTCATTATTAATATATATTTAATTATTGATTAATTGACGTATAGATTTAGGACCTTAATAAAAAATAATTTTTACAACAATAACTAAGGTGCATAATAAATATATTATTAAATACTTCATCCCAATTTTATTTTATTTCGTATTCACTGACAGTGAATTCAGAATATGTTATTCAGGGACCGCACTCGCTACACATAATTTATGAATTTAGGCATTACAGATTTGTAGGCGAATAGGAAAATGGCATACGAAATTTTTCAATTCAATTTGGATTAGTGAAATGTCATTGAAATTCAGTCGTATTTTACTGATTCACCAAGCTAAAAATAACGGATTGTGGATCAGGGAAAATCTGATAATCAGGAAAAAGTCAGGGAATTTTATTGGCAAGGAAAATCAGCGAAAAGTCCTGGATTTTGGAAAAAAATCAAAAGTCATGGACAATATATTTGAAATTTGATAATTTAATTGCTTTATTCTATGTATGAAAGTTTCATTTACGTCACAAATTCTAATGATTAAGATTCTGGTCTTTGCATATAAATGGTCAGGACAAATAAAAAATAGCTCATGAAAAGTTATGGTTTTGAGAATAAAGTTTTGCGGCTATCCTGATAAAATAGTCTTTCCATTATTTTATTTGCCTTGTATTCCTATTTCTATTTTCTGCAGTTTCTTCCTCCACCCGTGTAGAAATTTTGAGTTGGTCCCCGCAGGGCCCCACGTAGTTTGCCCCCTTATTATGTTGGCCCCACGATGGCAAACTATGAAGGGCCAACATAGAAACGACATGCTCGCCTTCGAAGGCCCCACGTAGGCTGCCTACGAAGGGC
>JAAAKG020103648.1:0-15772 GCA_010014905.2 Druon quercuslanigerum | reverse complement strand
TGTCCCATAGTTCACTATCAAATATATTCAGCCGCATTATCTAGATGCTACCTGCGAATATCTAGTTTTCTCTGTGTCTCTTTATAGGCGAAACATTTTCAGTCAGATAATGTAAAAAAATAAATTTTTCAAACATTATAAATGACCACGAATTCCTTGCTCTTTAATAATATGTATCATTATTAGGTCAATCGATATTGAAGTATATAAAAATAATTTTTAGTATATAAATTGAGTATAAATTTTTAGTATATAAAAATAATAATATTTTAATATATTTTTTGTTTAATCAAACCTATTTTGTTCAGATAATTTAAAATCGTTGTAAAAATAAAAAGGCTCCTTCATTTAAGACGTATCGATTGACCTAATAATAATACATATTATTGAAGAGTAAGGAATTCGTGTTCATTTATAATATATAAAAAATCTTTTTTTACAGTTAAGCTTTTTTCATTAAAATAATTCAACCTTAATGCAAAACCGTAAAAGAGTCCTTCACTTAAGATGTTTCGATTGACCTAAAATATTAATATATTTGATTGTAAATTAAAAAAGATAAGGTCATTTTTAATATTTAAAACATGTATTTTTGCAGTCCTTCTGTTTAATTCACATAATTTAAATTTGATATCAAAATAAAAGAGACTTATTGAACCTAAGCAAATGGATTAACCTAATTATATTTGTATTGTGGTTAGGAGAGAGGCAGTCAGAGCACCATCTAATATTTTATTTTAAAATATTTTTCCAATTAGCTTTTAATAATTAAGAGAAAATGATGACTGCGTCCTGTATGAGAAAGCAAATATATTTGCTAATTACTTGGCTCTACAAAAATCCCAAAACACAGTATTAGATTCATCAAATTAAAGCGTTGAAGGAGCAAATTTCTTCATTGATTTTTTCATTTATTTCTTTTCAAACCTGTAACACCTAAAATAAGAAAAATATATAAAAATTGTTAATTATTCCGAATAGCAGTATTAATAATCCCATTTCGTCGATAATTTTTAAATAGTTACAATTGAAGTGTCCCAATCCCTTATTTTTAACGCTATTATTTTTAAAGATTTTTATTATTTTCAGAAAAAGCACCGCCAATTTCTTTATTTAATTTTTATTTATTTTTTGGATCGATGAGATCTAATTTGCGAAATTCGTTGCATGGTCGTTATTATGTTGATTTATAATAATTTCAAAATCTATTTGTTACAGTAAACCATTTTTTACATTAACATAACTCAAAGTTGATGTCAGCAAATAAATAGTTCTTGACTTAAGACGCATTGATTGACCTACAATTTCAATTCATTTGTAAAAAATGAAGACCGATTTTGTCATTTATAATATTTAGAATATCTATTTTGTAAATTAAAACTTTTTTTAATTACTTAGTTTTAATTTTATGTAACAATAAGGCTCCTTGGCACACACGGATCAATTGACCTAAAATTAATACGTTTTAATGAAGATTATGAAGGTTGTGGTCATTTATAATATTTTTAAAATGAATTTTTTATAGTAACACTTTTTTCATTCACATAATTCAAATTCTATGTATGAAGAAAAAAGGCTGTTTAATTCGAAACGAATCGATTGAGCTAATATTAATACGTTTTATTAACGATTAAAGAAGTCATGATCATTTATAATATTTGAAAAATCTTGTTTTTACATTACAACTCTCTTCATTGATATAATTCAATGTTTTTTCAAAAACATTATACAGTCGTTGAATTGAAAAATATTAGATTGACTAAATATTAATACATATTATCGAACAGTAATGAAGTCGTGGTTATTCATAATATTCGAAATATCTGTCTTTTAGAGTACAACCTTTATTAGTCATATAAGTTGAATTTTATGCAGCAACAAAAAAGACTGCTCTACTTTAAAAAAATCGATTGACCTAATAGTATTACGTTTTAATGGAGAGTACGAAAATTTGCATCATCAATAATATTTTTTAAATGTAATTTCATGGGCGAAACATTTTAAGTCCGATAATTTGAAGTATATAAAAATAATTTCTTGTTTTGAAACGTTTCAATTGGCCTAATTTTAACACGTTTTATCAAAGATTATGGAAGTTATGATCCTTTTTCTATATTAAATTTTTTTAATGCATATAATTTAAATTTGACGTAAGAATAAAGGAGGCTTCTTAATTCAGATCATTTAAAATCGTTATAAGAATAAAAACGCTCCTTTATTCAAAACGAATCGATTGACCTAATAATAATACATATTATTGAAGAGTAAGGAATTCGTGGTCATTTATAATGTTTGAAAAATCTATTAATATTCTCATTTTGTCGATTATTTTTAAATAGTTACAATTGAAGTGTCCTAATCCCTTATTTTTAACGCTATTATTTGTAAAGATTTTTAGTATTTTCAGAAAAAGCACCGCCAATTTCTTTATTTAATTTTTATTTATTTTTTGGATCGATGAGATCTAATTTGCGAAATTCGTTGCATGGTCGTTATTAAACAAATGGATGCTGGATGCGGTAATATTGCTCGGGTAAATAATACGATTGGAATGTACGAATCAGCGGAATTGTAGCCGGTGATTCGGGAATGCCGTGATTACTGGTTAAGGTGCTCCAAGTATTCGTAAATTTGGTTACGTGTGCATTCTATGCTGTAACATGCACATAGCATATCCAAGATTGTATTACTTATCGAAATATCAAATGGTACCTATACACTTGATTTATTGCCTATTCAAAGTAACGATGCTCCTGATTTTTTTGTGCAAAATTTACATATCTCAACTCCATGCGCACATGCACAGACGGTCTACAGCTCTAAAACTATTTTCGAGAAAATCAATAGACGAAATGGAAGATAAATATTGAACAAAAGAATTTGATATATCTTCAAAATTTAGATGAAAATTCATAAAGAATATAGAAATGTTGAAAATGTAGATTTCAAGAATAAAATATGTAAAACAGAAAATGGAATTTTCTACACTCTGTCACGTGTTTGTAAACAAAACTTTTTTATCTTTATTTTTCCTGATAAAATTTCTAACATTATCTTCCAAAAACTCTTATATTCAAATTATGCTTTTAATTTTTCCTTTCGACACTTTTCTAGCATTTTTTATTTAGTTAAGTTGATGCAAGAATATGAAGGATTATTTTTAAAATGAATTGATTGACCTACAATAATAATACATTTTATTGTATAGTTACAAATAGCTAATCATTTAAAGTATTTGTCTAATGTACTTTTTCATATTAGACCTTTTTTCATCTATATAATTCATAGTTGGTACATGCAAGTTAAAGATGTATTTTACATAAGATGAATTGATTGTCATCTAATATCATTACATTTGGCTAGGAATGAAGATAGGTATGATTATTTATAATATTGAAAAAATTGGCTTCAATAGATATCCTTTTCTTATAAAAATAAATGAAAGTTGAGACAGGAATATAGACGATCACTTAAATTGAGTCGAATCGATTGACCTAATTTTAAAACATGTTTTTGCGAAGTTAGAAATACGTTAATTTATAATATTAAAAACATCTATGTATTATAGTAAAACTTTTTTCATTAACTGAATTCAAATTTGATGATAGAACATAAAAGATTTTTATTAAAACGAATCGATTGACCTAAAATATTAAGAAATTTTATTGAATAGTGCGAAATAACTAATCATTTATAGTATATGACTGATCTACTTTTTCACATTAGACCTTTTTTCATCTATATAATTCAAAGTTGCTGTATCCATGTTGAAGACTCATTGACCTAAAATGAATTGATTGTTCTATAATATTATTACATTTAACTAGAAATTAAGATAAGTATGACAACTTTTAATATTAAAAAATTGGCTTTTATAGATAAACTTTTCTTATAAACATAAGTGAAAGTTGAGACAGGAATATAGACGATCACTTGAATTGAGACGAATCGATTGACCTAATATTAAAAGATGTCATTTCGAAGTTGGAAATACGGTCATTTTTAATATTAGAAACATCTATTTATTGCAGTAAAACTTTTTTCAATAACTGAATTCAAAGTCGATGATACAACATAAAATATTCCTGTAAAACGAATCGATTGACCTGAAATATTAACACATTTTATTTAGTAGTTAAAAACAACTAATCATTTATAGTCTTTGACTAATCTACTTTTTCACATTAGACCTTTTTTCATCTATATAATTCAAAGTTGGTTTGTGCTCGTTGAATATTAATTGACCTAATATTAATTGATTGTTCTATAATATTATTACATTTGGCTAGGAATAAAGATAAGTATGATTATTTATAATATTGAAAAAATTGGCTTTTATAGATATCCTTTTCTTATAAAAATAAATGAAAGTTGAGACAGGAACATAGTCAGTAAAACTTTTTTTATTAACTGAATTGAAAGTTGATAATAGAGCATAAAAGATTCCTTTATGAACGAATCGATTGACCGACAATATTAACAAATTTCATTGAATAGTTAAAAATAACTAATCATTTATAGCATTAGACTACTCTGCTTGTTCACATAAGATCTTTGTTTATCTATATAACTCAAAGTTGGTGTATGCATGTTAAACATTCATTAACCTAAGATTAATTGATTGTCATATAATATTATTAAATTTAACTAGGAATTAAGATGAGTATGATAACTTATAATATTGATAAAATGGGCTTTTATAGATAAACTTTTCTTATAAACATAAGTGAAAATTGAGACAGGAACATAGACGATCACTTGGATTGAGACGAATCGATTGACCTGATATTAAAACATGTCATTGCGAAGTTGGAAATACGGTCATTTATAATGATGGAAATATCTATTTATTACAGTGAAACATTTTTAATTAGCTGAATTTAAAGTTAATGATAGAATATAAAATATTCCTATTAAAAGGAACCGTTTGACCTAAAAAGTAACACTTTTTTTAGAGAGTAAGAAAAATATGGTCATTTATGATATTTCTATAATGTTTTTTTTTGCAGTAAATTTTTTTCATCCACATAATTGAAACTTAATACAAGAATATGAAAGAATACTTGACCTAAGATTTAATAATTGACCTACAATATTGATACACCTTATTGAAAATAAAGAAGGTGTTGTGGATTATAATATTTTAAAAATCTGTATTTTACTGCAAAAGTTTTTTTATTTTCCTAATTTAAAGTTAATTCAGATGCAAAAACGTCTTCTAAAATATAATCTAGAATATAATCTAGAATATAATAGAATATAATCAATTGATCTACTAATAATAAATTTCAATTAAGAGAAAGTTTTTTATGGTGATTTTTAATAATTGCAAAATCTATTTGTTACGTTAAACCATTTTTTGTATTAACATAACTCAAAGATGATGCCAACAAGTAAACAGCCCTTGACTTGAGATGCATCGATTGACCTACAATTTCAATACATATGTAGAAAATGAAGACCGATTTTGTCATTTGTAATATTTAGAATATCTATTCTGTGCATTAAAACTTTTTTTAATTACCTAGTTTGCATTTTATGTAACAATAAGGCTCTTTGGCACACACGGATCAATTGACCTAATATTTATAGGTTTTAATGAAGATTATGAAAATTGTGGTCATTAATAATATTCTTAAAATGAGTTTATAATAGTAGCACTTTTTTCATTCACATAATTCAAATTCGATGTATGAATAAAAACAGGCTGCTCATTTCGACACGAATCGATTGACCTAATATTAATGCATTTTATGAACGAGTAAAGAAGTTAAGATTTTAGAGTAAAACTTTTTTATTTGCATAGTTCAACGTGTATGTAAGAATAAAAAAGACTACCAGATTTGAGACGAATTGACTGTCCTGATGTTAATATGTTGCACTGAAAAGTATGAAAGCTTCTATCTTATTCAATAATTGAAGCAACTATTTATTACAGTAAATATTTTTTCGTTGCCATAACTAGAAGTTAATGCAAAAACATAAAGGAGTCATTGAATCGAAAAATAATTGATTGGCCTAATATTATGACATATCATTCAAGAGTCAGAAAGTAGTGGTCATTTATATAATTTGAAATGTCTATTTTTTAGAGTAAAACCTTTTTTCTTCATATAATTTAAAGTTCATGTTCGAATAAAAAAGATTCCTTGATTCGAGTGAAATCTATTGAGCTAACAGTAATACGTTTTGATGAAGACTAAGAAAGTTGTTATCAAGAATAATATTTTAAACCCGTTTTTTTTATAGTCAAACTTTTTGTTGTTCAGATAAGTCAAAGTCTGTGTAGGAATAGAAAGGGTTCCTTGATTTAAGACAAATATACTGTCCTAGTAATGATACATTTTATTCAAGAGTAAGGAATTTATGGTCATTCCTATTAGTTGACAAATCTATTCTTTGAGGTCAAACTTTTTTATTCTTATAACTCAAAGTAGGCGCAATAATAAAAAACGGTCTCCGATTTAAGAGGAATCGATTGACCTAATATTAATGAATTTTATTGAAGAGTGGGGAACTCATGCTCACTTATAATATTTGAAAAATCTTTTTTTTACAGTAAAACTCTTTTCACTGACATAATTTAATGTTTTTTCAAAAACATTATACTGTCTTTGAATTGAAAAATATTTGATTGACTAAATATTAATACATATTTTTTTTATTATTGTTGATCTTAGGGTTGTTGACCAGGGAATATTTATTAAATAATATTAGATGTTAATTTTGTCTTTATCTCCGCTGGGATCTGAACCCAGAACCTTCAGATTTCCGGTATGATGCTCTTAAACAGTTAAGAAGTCGCGGTAACTTATAATATTCAAAATATCTGTTTTTTAAAGAAAATACCTTTTTTATTTACACAATTTGAATTTTATGCAGTAAAAAAGACTGCTTGACTTTAAAAAAATCGATTGACCTAATAGTAATACGTTTTACTGGAGAGTACGAAAATTTTTATGATTATTAATATTTTTAAATGTGTTTTTATACGTGAAACATTTTCAGACAGATAATTTGAAGTATATAAAAATAGTTTCTTGTCTCGAAACGAATCAATTAGACTAATTTTAACACGTTTCATTGAAAATTATGGAAGTTGTGATCCTTTTTCTAGATTACATTTTTTTTATGTATATAATTGAAAGTCGACGTAAGAATAAAGAAGGCTTCTTAATTCAAGGCTAATGGATTGACCTAATATTTATACATTTTATGGATGACTAGAAAAGTTATAGTCACTTATGATATTTGTCACATTTATTTTTCACAAAAAAAACTTTTTTTATTCACTTAATTAAAAGTTTATGTATAAATAGTAATAATAATAGGTTTTTAAAGTGTAAGGAAGTTGTTGACATTCATAATATTTCAATATATTTTGTCTTTACTCAAGCTTATTTTATTCAGATAATTTAAAATCTTTGTAAGAATAAAAAGACTCCTTTATTTAAGACGAATCGATTGACCTAACAATGATACATATTATTAAATAGTAAGGAAATCGTTGTCAAAACCATAAAGGGTCCTTCAATTGAGATGTATCGATTGAACTAAAATATTAATATATTTTATTAAAACTTAACAAAGATAAGGTCATTTTTCATATTTAAGACACATATTTTTACAGTTTTTCTTTTTCAATTCACATAATTCAAATTAACTAATCTCATTTTGTCGATTTTCTAAAAATAGTTACAAATGAAGTGTCCCAATCCCTTATTTTGTATGCTATTATTTTTAAAGGAGTATTAAAAAAGTTTTCAATTTTCAGATGCGACTCTGTCTCTGCCAGCGACTATGTCGAGTTTTCCAATTATTTAACGAAGGACCGGAAGTACTCCCGGCATTGTGGTCAACTGAAGGAGTTCGACATTGACAGCGACCGGAAGTTCTTTCGAGTTACCTTCAAAAGTAATGACAGATTGGATGGTACGGGGTTTAACGCTAGTTACGTATTCTTTGATGAAGAAGAAAATTTTACGATGAAAACGGCGGTGAGCAATGCATCGACGTGGAATGGTAAGTAAACAAAGAAGCTAATTAGAAACTTTTCAAATTCTGTAAAAAAGTGCTATTGTAAGACGTGTCGAATCGGGACATGTTTTTAGATGGGCGCTGTCCACTTGATCGAGGTCTATCATCGATTTTTAGATTTTTGTTTATTTTTTTTTGTTTAATTAATAACAAAATTTTAATTTTTAAGTATACCGGGTTTGAAAATATGCTTTGATTCAATTAAAAATACCTAAAAAACTGAAGAGAACTATCCAGAAAAGATGTCCAATAGCAATACAAATGTTACAAATTTTATTGAATTTGTTATACAGATATGAGTAAATGAAAACGGTTTGGTGGGGATTTTCAGACAAAATGAGTTTTTTTAGTAGAATTGATAAAATTTTATAAATAATAATTAGTTATTTTGTAAGCAATTTTCATAAACAAATATCCATATCAGGTATTTTTGATGGAATAAATAAAGTTTTTCTATGGAATTGATCATATATTACTTGGTAATAAAACCTAAGTATCATATTTTATCATCACATAAAAGTTAATAATTTTTTGAGCGACCTTAATTAACAAATGCACTATTTGGCTATTTTTTGAGATGCAAGCTTGTTTTTTCGATTATTATTGTAAACAACAATATTTTTAACAAATTTTTATCATTTTATGTATTTATTAATAAATTAGCGATTTTTTAGCGGAATTAACAGTCAGTTATAATCAAATCAAATATAAAAGTTTTCAAAAAAAGTTATAAAGTAAGTTATAAAAATCAAATATAATTAAAATTACTTGGCATTAAATTTTTTCTTGAAAAAAGATCTTTCTCTTTCCGCTTTACTGGGAATCGAACTTCTGATTTCCGGTCAGGTTCTTTTCCATTAAGCTATTAGATGATGATATGATCATATAACAAATTCATTTTAAATAATCACTTATACCATTAAAACCTAGCCAAAAATAAGCGTTATTTT
Organism: Druon quercuslanigerum; assembly: GCA_010014905.2. Classification (NCBI taxonomy): domain Eukaryota; kingdom Metazoa; phylum Arthropoda; class Insecta; order Hymenoptera; family Cynipidae; genus Druon; species Druon quercuslanigerum. The sequence continues at coordinate 6,785 of JAAAKG020103648.1, read as the reverse complement.
CATAAATTAAGTTTCTTATTCTGATCTCTCGAGTAGCTTAATGGAAAAACATTTGACCGTAAATCATAAGTTCTGTGGTTCGATTCCTAGTGGAGCAAAAAGAAAAAGACCTTTTTTTCATAAAAAAATTTAACATTAAATTTGAAGATAATTATTTTTTATCTAGCTAAATAGTACATTTGTTAGTTAAGTTTGGTTAAACAATTATCAAATATTATCAATTCATAGCAAGTAATCATTGATAAATAATTGGCACTAAAAGGCACTTAAAATATTTGTCAAAAATAATACATTTTTATTTTTAATTCCGCCTATTGAAGATTATTTGTTTAAAAAAATGCACAAGTTAAGATGCTGGTCCTTGAGTATTAATGGCCAGGGTAAATGCGAAATTTGTCAGGATAAAATTAGGTTTATAAAGTCATACTTGTTGTTTTCAAATTTATATTTTAGTATTAAAAATTCATCCATTTTTTTGTTAAAAATTTGTATTTTTGTTTTAAAGTTAGACCCTTTTTATTAAAACAATAATCTTTTTGTATATAAATGCAACCGTTTAGTTGAAAATTAGACTTATTTGGTTCAGATTTTAATTCTTTTGTTGAAAATTTTACGATTTTTTTTAGCCTTTTTTTTGTTTGAAAATTCATCTGTTTTAATATAAATTTGATCCTTTTCAGATGAGAATCCCATCGTTTTTTTTTTAATTAAACTTCTTTGGTTGAAAATTTAATTATTTTATTGAAAATTCTCCTTTTTTCTTGAAATTTCGTCATTTGCCTTAAAATTGCGTCTGTTTTATTAGAAAATTTATATTTCTGAGATAAGAATTGAGATCCTAATGCAACTACTTTGTCAAGAATTTATCATTTATTTTTAATCTTCACTGTTTTTTTATTAAAAATTAAAATATTTTTTGGTTAAAATATATTTATATGTGCACTATTTTAATATTCGATTAAAATTAATTTTTGTGACTTCAGTTAAATTGCATTTTATTAAAGATTGAACAACTTAGTTAAACGAATTTTTTTTTATGACTGATCGTTATAGTTGGAAGAAATTAGACATTTTAGTAGAAAATTCATCCCTTCGGTTGAAATTATGAAATATTTTCTTGATGAATGATATTTTTGAATTTAAATACCAAACTACCTGGCTAAAAGTTGAACTGATTTGTAAAAAATTAATTTTTTGTTTTTGTTAAAGGTTCGTCTGGTTTAAAATATCCTATTTTTCTTGAAAATTGCAACTTTTTCGAGGAAAATAAAAATATTTGTGAAAAAATCACAATTTTGCGTTCAAAATTCAACGGTATTACAAAAAATTCGCCTGTTTTTCAAAAATTTGGAAATTATATTCTTTGTGAAAAAGCACATTTGCACGTTAAATTTTTTTTATTTTAAAGAAAATTCGCCTTTTTGTTAAAAATTGGTTTATATTTTTATGATAAATAATTTTTAACTTTAAGTTAAAGTTTAATTTTCCTTGTTGCAAATTTAACTTTTTTCTTAAAAGTTAATAATTTGATTAGTTTTATACTATATTTTTTATATTGGTTTAGTATTATGCCATTATTGGTCCAAAATCTGGCTGTTTTATTTTAAATACACCCTTTTTTATTTTAAATCGATCTTTTATGATAGAAAACTCATATTTTCTTATTAAAACAAATAAAAAAATTCAAATTTGGATATTATTTGATAGATGACGTAACCATCCAAAAAAGTTTGCAAGTAAAATTTTGCAAGCGTTTTCTAATCGACTGAACCAAATTACAAAAAATGGAAACATGTAAATGTTTTTTTTTTTATGAAAGATTGTAAACAAAGTTGTACTAAATAGTCTCAAAAAAATAAATTGATACTTAGTTTAGAAAAAAAATTAGATTTTCTTCTGATTTTAATTCATAAAAAGAGAAATAATATCATAAAACATAGAATTTTGATTGATTCGATTTTCCGAGCGTGCCCCAACTAGCCCCAACTTACACCAATCGAGCTTATGTCACAAGTTTTCCTAAAATAATTAAAATTAATCTACCATATATTTTAGGAATAATATTTTTAGTAATTTTTATGAGCGATGAATATTCTGAAAACAGAATTTAGTGATTTATTGACATGGGTATAGCTCTACGAGAAATGTTTATTGCCAGATGCATTTTGACCATTAATGTCGACAAATACCGACATTTAATTTGAATACACACGTGCTTTTAGATTTTGTAACGAATCAAAGTTTTATTTAACTTATGGCATATAACTACACTTTATAGATTTCAAGTGACGATATTTCAGATTTACGAATTTATGCCCCTTTCTCTGTTTCAATTTCACATTTACGGTTCAAACAAATAAAAATATTTCTGCAAGTTTTATAACATCATTCCAAACATAAAATGCAAAGCGAATTGGGCTGTAAAGTCGATTCGGGAGAACATTTTGAAACAGTAAGAAATTTTTACAAATTGTTATTGTTTGTCATTATTTACAAAATAACAATTTTATTTTGATAGATTTAAGATTTAACGAGTTCAAATTGGAAATTTTATACATTGGAAATTCGTTACAAAAATAATTTAAAGAAAAGTCAGGGGTCAAGGATTTTGAAAAAAAAATTAAAAGTCAGAGAATTTATGGAAAAAGTACTTTAAGTAACTTTTATGAACAATCAGAGCTGACATGCAGTCACGTTTAGTCACTTTTTTATCAAATAAAATTTTAGTCAATTTTTTAAGGTACGGTCAATTTAATTACTTTTTTTATTAAAAAAATCACCTAATTCAATTTTTTCAAATAAATTAACAAAGAGTTTGGTCACTATTGAATTCAGGTTTATACCTATTTATGAATTTTTAATTTTTTTGAAAAATTTGAAGTGATTTTAATGAATTGGAAATATCTTCTGGTTAAAGAATTTTTGCGTATCTAACAAAAATCTGAAAATTTTACAATTGTAATTCAGTAACTTAATGAGATTTTAGAGGATTTTGAATATATATTTGTTTATTTTAAAAGATTCCAAGAAATTTTTTATAGATTTGATTAATTTGAAGAAATTTCAAAGCATTTTAAAGATTTTATAATATTTTCAAAAACTAAAAGGAATTTCAAAAAGCTGTAAAAAGTTCAAGTATTAAAACAAAATTCTGAATACTTTTAATATTTTGAGGTATTTTAAAAGATTTCAAAAAGTTTTTAATTTGTTTCTAAAATATGGAGGGATTTTAAAGAATTTTAAATATTTTAAAATATTTTAAGGCATCTCCCAAATCTTTAACGACTTTTAAATATTTTAGATTATTTTAAAAGATTTCAACGAATTTTCTGTAGGTTCTAATATTTAAAGGAATTTTAAAGGATTTTAAAGATTTTAGGATAATTTTAAAAACTAAAAGGAATTTTTAAAGAATATTAGATAGATACTTTAATTTTCTTTATAAATATGAAGAAATTTTAAAGAATTTGAAATATTGTAAGGTACTTTTAAGTATTGGAAGACAATTTAAAAATCTTTAAAATGTTTCAAAACATTTCAAAAAATGGCCTAGGATTCTAAATACTTTAGGGTAATTTATAATATTTGACAAAATTTTTAATTAGTTTAAAACAATTTGAAGATATTTTAAACAAATTCAAAATAACTTAGGGTATCTCAAAAAATTCTGAAAAATTTTTAATTGATTTTAGTGTTTTAATGTTATTTCAAATGATTTCAAATGTTTTAGGATATTTTAAAGGATTACAAGGAATTTAAATTGATTTCGTGAATTTGAAGAAATTTTAAAGGATTTAAAAAAATTTAGGGTATGGGTAAAAAATCCAAGGAATTTTTAGGTGACTTAAAAATATTGCAATTAATTTTAAATATTTTAGAATATTTTAATGAATTCCAAGCAATTTTCAATCAAATTTAATAATTTTTTGTCACAAAGATTTCAAATAAATAAGTGTATTTTTAAAATTCCAAGGAATTTACAAGGTATTCAAAAGACCTCAAAGAATTTTAAAAGATTTTAAAGAATTGTCAAAATCTTGGAAAATATTTCAAAGAATTGCAATGTATTTCAAAAATTTTAGAGCATTGTTAAAAATTCCAAGGAATTTCTAGAACTTTTTAGAATTTAAAATATTTTAGAGAATTTAAAAAGATTCCAAGGAATTTTTAAAATATTTTTAAAGTTTCAAGTGATATTAAAGACCTTTAAAAATATTTCAAAGTATTTAAAAGGATATAAAATTATACATTATTTTAATTCCTGGACATTTTTAAGGTCCATAAACAGTTACAAGGAATTTCCAATTCGATTCAACGTTTTTATAGTATATCATTATATCCAAAATATTTTAGGAAATTTTAAAGGAGTCCAAGAGATTTTCAATGAAATTTAATAATTTTTGGCACAAAGATTTCAAATAAATAAGTGTATTTTTAAAATTTCAAGAAAATTACCAGGCTTACAAAAAATGTCCAGGGATTTTAGAAGATTTTTAGAATTCCTTTAAAAATGTCAAGGACTTTTAAAAGATATCAAGGAATTAGAAATATTTTAGAGTATTGTAAGAGAGACCAGAGAATTTTTAATTGTATGTTTTTCATTAATTACAATAGAATAATTTCAATTCCGAGAGACTTAAGATTTAAGAATTTCAAATTAAAAATTGTATGTATTGAAAATTCGTTACAAAAATAATTCAAAGAAGAGCCAGGATAGTTTTTTATCGGGAAATTCAGAGGTCAAGGATTATGAAAAAAATTAAAAGTTAGAGAATTTATGGAAAAAGTACTTTGAGTAACTTTTATGTACGATCAATTTTTTTAATTACGGCAAATTTAATCACTTTTTTAGAAAAAGATCACTTAATTTAATTTTCTTTTAATAAATTAAAATATAGTTTGACCACTATTGAATTCAGTTTTATACATATTTCTGAATTTTTCTTAATTCTTTTTAAATCGCTTATGTTTTTTTAAGTATTCTTAGAAGTTTTTAAACGCTTTAACAATTCTGAGGGATTTCAAAGAATTTAAAATATTTTAGGATCCTTAAAAATATTCCAGGGCTTTTCCAAGAGCTTTAAAAAGATTCAAAGGATTTCGAACAATTTTGAAGAAATTCAAATATTTTCGGGTATTTTAAATGATTGCTGAGAATTCTTAATTTTATTGAAGAATTTGAAGTGATTTTGAAAAATTTGAAATATGTTAGGGTACTTTTAAATATTCCAGGGCAGTCTTAGCAACTCTAAAAAGTTACCAGGGATTTAAAAAAAATTTTAAGGATTTGAAATATTTTAGGGTAATATAAACTGTTTTAGAGAATTTTGGCATATCTAACAAAATTCTGAAAAATTTACAATTGATTTCAGTAACTTAATGGGATTTTAAAGGATTTTAAATATTTTTTTGTTTATTTTAAAAGATTCCAAGGAATTTTTCATAGATTTCAATAATTTGAAGGAATTTTAAAGCATTTTAAAGATTTTAGGATATTTTCAAAAACTGAAAGAAATTTCAAAGAGCTTTCAAAAGTTTCAAGGCTTTAAAAAAGATTTTCGAAATATTTTAAATAATTTAGGGTACTTTAGAATATTCCAAGGCATTTTCAAAATCTTTCAAATTGTTTCCTAACATTTAAAAAAATGTCAATGACTTTTAAATATTTTAGATTATTTTAAAAGGTTCCAAAGAATTTTCTGCAGATTCCAATAGTTTAAAGGATTTTCAAAGGATTGTAAAGATTTTAGGATAATTTCAAAAACTGGAAGGAATTTTGAAAGACCTTAAAATAGTTTGAAGGAGTTTTGAAAGTTTTCAAATTTTTTAAAATATTTTAGGGTATTTCAAAAGATTAGATAGAAACTTTAATTTGGTTTATAAGTATAAAGGAATTTTAAAGAATTTGAAAAATTGTAGGTTTCTTTTAAGTATTCCAAGACAATTTAAAAATCTTTAAAATGTTTTAAAACATTTCAAAAAATTTCCAAGGATTTTAAATACTTTAGAATATTTTATGAAATTCGACAACAATTTTGAATAGTTAAAAAAATTTAAAGAGATTTTAAACAATTTCAAGATAATGTAGGGTATCTTAAAAAATTCTGAAAAATTTGTTATTGATTTCCATGCTTTAATGGTATTTTAAATGATTTCAAATGTTTTAGGATATTTTAAAGGATTACAAGAAGTTTAAATTGATTTCGTGAACTTAAAGAAATTTTAAAGGATTTAAAAAAAATTAGGGTATGGTTAAAAATTTCAAGGAATTTTTAGGTGAATTAAAAATATTGCAATTAATTTTAAATATTTTAGAGTATTTTAATAAATTCTAAGCAATTTTCAATAAAATTTAATAATTTTTTGGCACAAAGATTGCAAATAAATATGTGTATTTTTAAAATTCCAAGGAATTTACAAGGCATTCAAAAGACCTCAAAGAATTTTTAAAGATTTCAAAAAATTCTCAAAATCTTGGAAAATATTTCAAAGAATTGCAATGCATTTCAAAAATTTTAGAGCATTGTTAAGAATACCAAGTTATTAAATATGCTCGTTTATTTGACAAGATTCCAAGAAATTTTCTATAGATTTCAATAATTTGAAGGAATTTTAAAGCATTTTAAAGATTTTAGCATATTTTCAAAAACTGACAGGAATTTCAAAGAGCTTTAAAAATTTTGAAGGATTTAAAATAAATTTTCAAATAAGCAGAGGAGTTAAAAGAAATTATGGAAGAAAATAAAGAAGATATTAGGCTTATAATAGGTGGTGATTTTAACGCG
>JAAAKG020103637.1:0-15772 GCA_010014905.2 Druon quercuslanigerum | reverse complement strand
AAGTAAATTTAAATTGGCCATATAAGGGAATTTTAGAGCAATCATAACATACTGTGTTTGAAAATAAATCCCCTTTTCCAGTAAATAGTGTCCCCTTTTCCCCTTATTTAAGTAAAAAGGGGAATTGCATCTCTGGGAATGGTATTAAAAGTCTATAAATTGGTGGGTATACTACTATCATATAGACAAACAAACTCTGAAAATTTGAATGCAATCGGAGGAAATGCCTTTTATACTTAGGGCAGTTCAGGAATAATGCCCCATATATATGTACAAAATACAAATCATTTTTGGATTAGCTAAATCTATACGCTATGTGAAGCAACATCATAGAAATATATACTGTCGCGAAAAACTTAAATTTATTAGAAATTCGACGAACAGACAAATTAAAATAAGAATTTTCTAACCATTTTTATAACCTTTTAAAACCACATGTCCCAATTCCTTATAGCATATCTACATTTTATAGCATTATTTTAAATATAAATATTTTCAAATGCTTAAATTGTTAATATGATGATTTCGAAAATCTGAAGGGTAGTATATTTTTTTCAATTCAAGATTCAAAATTTATCGTCTTAAAAATTTGAAGTCTATTGGATTTCAAAGTTTAACACTTCCTAACTTAAAAGTTTACTCAAAAATGTTAATAGCTAACAGTAATAGTTTCAAATTTTTAACCAAATATAAATTAAACATTTCCGTTCAAAATTCAGAAGTCCAAATTGAATTCTTTATTTCGAGGCTCTCAAAAAAACACTTTTATTAATAAAAGTTTAAACCCAAAAAAATACAGGCTTGATCGATTCAGATGTGAAATAATGATTAATTCCGGAATTTCAAACACTGCATTAATTTGATGTTCTTTCATTTATAAACTTTAATTGAAATCATTATTGAAATATTTTCAGTTTTCATTTGTTTTCAATTATTAAGGATTTTAATTGGAAACTATTTGAATCTGAATAGTTTATGTGAATAAGAGAGTCGTCTCTAATGTTTAAATCCTAAACTGCTATTCTGAGTGTTATGAATCTGTAACAGTCAAGTATTAAAAGGCTTTCTTTCTTAAAATATACAATTTTGAATGATTTAAGTTACAATGAAATAATTTTGAATTTTTTTTTAATATGCTATTATTAAAATTTGTAACTTTTTTTTAAATTGTTTAGCCATAAAGGATTTTTATTGAAAATTGTACAATTTTAAACAATTTAAATTTAAAAATGAACAAATGCTGCACGTTTAAATACTAAATCCAGATTTTTTCAATATTAAAGTTATTTTCAGTCATCATTTATATAAGTTTTATAATTTAAATATTAATTTTTTCGACTGATTTCATGTCTACGATAACTGATTTAAATCAAATGTCTTCAAATTTGAAAGCTTTTTAATTTGGTTTTTTCAAAAATCTTGAAATTTTTAGCAATATATAACTAAAAATTTATGTTCAAAGTTCGTTTACAAACTTGAAGCATCTAATTCCCAAACGAAAAAATTTCAAACTTATATAACAAGTCAAAAGCATTTAAATAAATAATAATAATTTGTGAATTTTAAGCGATACATTAATTTTAAATTTTCTGATAAAGTTTTATTGAAATTTTTCTTTAAATGTTTTATTTTAACATTGTTTAAAATTATTAAGGCTTTTAATTGGAAATTGGTTAATGCTGAACAATTTACATGAAGAAGAGAGTTATCTCTAACGGTTAAATCTAAAACTGCGAATTTGTATGTTCTACATTTATAGTCGGTAAAGTATTAAAGTATTAAAGTTTTCGTTTTTAAATTGTACAATTTTGAATTATTTAAATTAGAATCGAAAAATTTGCAAAAAATGCAAAATTTATTTTTGCACAAATGACTAGCTATAATTTAACTTTACAGCGAAGTTTAAAAGCATAAAAATTTGAGTGTATTAAGTGTTAAATATTCAATCAAAAAATTTTGTATTGTTAGCACTTGAAAAATTGGAAATTCCTTGATATTAAAAAAATACATATTTAGATTTATTTTCTAATGAATAATACTATGCCAGCAATAATAAAACTTTTTGTCCATTTTTTCTAGGCTCGGGAAAATTACAAAAAATGGGTTTCTTATCGAGCTGTGCCTGAATTGGAAGAGCTCCTCTCCCAGAACGAATATGAAGAAGAAGGCCACACTGTTAGTATTTTGGAATTAAAGGTCTCTGATCTAGATAAACGTAACAGTTTGATTGGTGAAAAGGAAGTCGAATACGAAGATGAAAACGAGAACGAAAAACAAAAAAGTGACTCTGACCATAGCACAGATAGTGATGAAGTCCCTGGTATGGAATTGAAAAGGAAACCTGTAAAGAAACCAAAAAAAGAAAAACCAGCTGTAGAAGAAAAAAATCTGGATACTGGCAAGAATATTAAAAAAGCGATAAAGCGAAAAGCTACAAAGGAAGTTCAGAAGAGCAAAGCATTTCAGCAAAAGCAAAAATTAGAACATCTAAAGAATAAGAAGCAAATGAGACAGAAAATTAAAATAAAAGAGAAACTTAAAAAGAAGTCATCGCGTGGTAGGAAGAAAGTCTAGTCTTTACTCTTAAGACTGTATTTTGTATACTTTTTTGTAAATAAATATGATATATAGGTAATCAGATATACAGCTTGTTATTTTAACAAGTAATAGTTCCATTTTTTGAAGTCTAACTAAAATATAGAAATACCAGTTAAAAGTTCAATTAATTTGAATGCACGGTCACTCAAACTTACAATTGCGTTATTACATAAACTTTGGAAAGAATGTATTTATTTTAAATAAATAGTATTAATGTAAGTACCATATTCATAAGATTTTAAGTCTAAATATATTGCATTTTGAACCAAAATGTGAAGTTTTAAGCCAAATAGTTGAATTTTCAACCTACGAAAACGAATCTTAATCAAAATAATCGAATTGCTAAACGAAAACATCAATTTTAACCAATAATAGTTTAATTTTCAAACAAACAGTTGTGTTTTCAAAAAGACTTTTAAGAAGTCAGTTAAATTTTCGATCAAAAGAGTTTAATTTTTAAGAAAATAGTTGAATTTTCAACATAATAGTTACATTTTCCACCAAATATAGTAGAATTTATAATTATAAGAGATGAATTTTGAATCCAAAATATAATAGACTTTTCCAATAAAAAGAATTAATTTTTAACCAGAAAACGTAACTTTTTAATAAAGTAGTTGATTTTCTAACTAAATATTACAATTTTACGCAAAAGAGATGAATTCTGCACCAAATATGTTATAGTAGACTTTTCAGTTTAAAAGAATAAAATTTCAACCGCAGTTGAATTTTGGACCAAAAAATATGACTTAACAAAATAGTTGAATTTTCAAAGAAATAATGAAATTTTGCACCAAATATAGTCGAATTTATAATCCAAAGTTAGTAATTAGAAACAAAAAATAACATAATAGACTTTTTAAATAAAAATAATTAACTATTGTTGCTTTTATGTTCCCGAAATGACTTGTACTCAAAATTCCAGGCTAATTTCTGGTGTCCCCGGTCAGTGGTCTGTTATATTTTAATTACAAAATTAAAAACATGAAGCCTCGGCTTCAAGAAAGATAAATTCTTGGATAATTTGTTATTTGATATAATAATGTCATTATTTCAATTTACTGACACAAAAAAGTTTTACTGATTTAAATGTATGATAAAAGTTTTAGTAGATAGAACACACCTTTCTATTTAAACCAAATGTTCCTAATCGTCTCATCAAAGATTGTGGTAAACCCATGGTAAAATTCTGACGGCATTAAAAAATAGCAATTATATTGCAGCAAAGCGAAAAAGTTATAAATTCAAAAAATTATAATAAAGCTACTAACAATTTTTACATTTTTTTACACTTCTGGTTTCTAGACGTTGTTTAAAACATAATAAAAAAATAACAGGACGGAGAGCGAGGTAAAAGAACGTGTTAAAAACGAAAATAAGCTCGTGCAGTATTCAGCATTACTTTCGGAAAAACATGCATAGTTATACAGTTTCAAGTAAGTTGAGAAAACATAAAATAACATGGACGATCAAATTAAAAACAATACAGTGACGGCGTAAATAAAAATCTATCAATAGCAATTTTTTCTGACATGAGAATAAATGGCTATTGATATAAGTTCCCCTTTTCATTTTTGGGGCTCTTCAGCATATAGCCTCTTCTTTTTTCGGACAATGTATCCGCAAGTAATCGGTTTTTAGTCGAGTTTCGAGTAATCTAAATAGATTTAAAAAATGGATATTGAAATGTGGCGGTCTATTTTTAACTCTAGCACTTTTCTCGAATTCCAATAATGAAAACGGATATGTTAGTAATACCAAATATTTCGGATAAAATTTAATTCTATAATTCAAAGCTAGTTTACCACAATACTTTATGAAAGTTCCCCTCTTCATTCTTGGGGATCTTCGGCATAGATTTGAACAAGATGTTTAAACTTTGTTTTCAACTTGAGCTCTTTTCACGGATTTAAGTAACAATAATAATTAACACATTACTTGTAATACAAATTTAGGATTACAATATCATTTTTTAAAGTACCCCGTACCAAATTTAGAGAAAAGGGCTTTATTCAAAATGTCTAATTATATATATATTTTTAAATTCAAAATTACAGATCAATAATTCAAAATAAAATTCTAAAAAAATTGTCAGTTTTTAATAAAACAATTACCAAAGTTTAAATTTCAATATGAAAAATAAAAATAGAAAAATAAAATTGTTTAAATACATTACAATAACATTTTAAACACAAACATTAAAAAAAATGTATTTTCAGTAGAAAATGTCATCTATTATTGAAATGATATCTATCTCAATATCTTTTTGTTAGATTTAGCTAACTTCACTATTTTATATATGCAGGATATTTGGGGGTTGTTTTCACATCCCCTAAATATTCAAACAAGGAAACCGAAATTTCCTAGCAACCAAAATCAAGGGAGATTTTTTTATTATTAAATTATTGCGTTGACAAATAACTTTAAAATATAAGTTTATTATAAATTGATTTCCGAACCTTATAGTATTGCTGAAACGTTTAGCAGGGTTTAGTGGGTCCCTTATAATGTGTCTAACATTTAAAATGAATCAATTAATATCCTGCGGTGTGCTGGAGTCGACATAGAATTCCACAATTTTTTTATAGCAGAGTTTTGGAAAAAACGTGAATGTTATTTTTGTTTCTTAATCTGCATGATATGCCTAATTATGACATTTATAAAGGTTTTTCATTTGAGTTTATATGGAAGAAATTCAATTTTTTATGGATGCTTAAAAAATAAAAAAAAGGAGCTGTAAAATTCAAAAACAACTTTTTTTTAAGCATAGAAAAACTTACTTATGTTCAAAATGCACTTCCAAGAAGTATTGCGTTGATCAGTAACTAAACTCGTCGTAGCACCATGCTATTTTTAACGATCTGATCTTCTTAAATTTTGTTGGAAGTACATTTTGAACATAAGAAAATTTTTCAATGCTGAACAAAATTATTCATGATTTTTAGACCTTCTAGATGTTATTTTTAATTTTAAGGGCTTCATAACAAATTATATTTCTCCCGTATAAACTCAAATCAAAAATGTGAATTTTTTTTGAAAATTAGGCATATAATGCAGTTTAAGAAACAAAAATAACATTCACGATGTTTCCAAAACTCTGCGGTTAAAATTTGTTTAATTCTACTTCGACTCCCCCAACTGGAAGATATTAATCAATTAATTTGAAATTTTATACGCCTTATGAGGGACCCAAAAGAAAACTTTTCAACGCTAAGGCGTTTATAATTTATAAATTTATTTTTTTCGATCCCCCTAAAGTTTAGGAGATGTTCAAACAACCCCTAAATATCCTATAATCACAATAGTGAATCTCAAGTTTATGGGTACAAAACTTTCGTGTCCTTTTGAGACAGTTAATTCCAAATCTTAATTTGTGAAACCTAGGACAATCCAGGTTTTGGAAAATAGCATTCAAGAAACTTTCTTTCGACAAAAGAAATTTATAATTTGTATTTAAATTTGCCTTTAAAATTTTTTAAACTATAATAAAGGCTGACATTCTGTTTTGAATATTGAACCATCTGATACTAAATAAGTTGATTTAGAAAATTAAAGAACTGCTACATAAATTATGGAATAAGGAAATAATTTTCGACTAGTTTCGATTCGTTATCCAGCTTTTTCGTCAAGAAATCTTTTTTTGGTTTCAAATACATTATTCTTTTCCACAATTTTTAATTCTAATTATTTTGAACAAATTTGATTTTTGATTCTACTTAAAAAAGATATTATTTGATCTCTCAGACCAATAAAAGCATAAACAAGAAACACGAATAGTGATAAAAAACACAACACGCGGTCACTATGTGATTTAAACAAAATAAATTACAACCTGTCTCCTGCAATATGGCTGGAGATGGCAGTAAATAAAAATTTCACTCAAGAGTAGCGGATTCCTCCGACAAACCAATCGCAGGAACTTCCAGCTTCCTATCATTCAGATTCTGCAAATTAAAACTAATTTGATATAAAAAGCTTTTTTTGAGTTCAACTTTAACATATTTAAGTAAAATAATTGTTAAATGCTAAAATCAAATTTAACCTACATACACTTTGACGATGAGTCCAGAATAGTCCATTCCATTTTTTAACACCATTAATTCAATACTACGCAGTCCGTAACTTGATTGGGGCATACAAATAAAATTCATTCTAACCGCAAATAAAATAAAAATTTGAGAATTGATAGTTGGTTGTTAATTAGAATCTAATTTCTACAAAACTTAAGAAAACCTCGTAATTTTTTTAGGATGTTTAATTTTAAAAAGTATTTACCAAAAAATAATCATAAGAGATGTAAAATTTATTAAATATAAAAAATGGACAAACGAAATACTGTTAAAAAGAATCACGAAATAAAGAAGATTTGTTAGTTAGTTTTTTTTGCCAATCATAGATTCAAAATCTATTTTATACTTTTTATTTGTATAAAGTTTGTATTTTCTACTATTCCAATGCTTATTTGATTTCTAAATTCAACATTCGACAAGGGAGTACCTGAAATAGAAAAGAAATACAAAATATGTATCATGATAATATTTTATTTACTTAAGATTAATTTAAAGGGTTGCGCAATTCAAATGATGATTTAAAATTTTTGGATTTATATAGACTTTAAAACAATTGGAGATAATTTTAAGAGTGCAGATGAATTTGAAAAAATTCAAAAAATTTGTTGTCTAGAAAGTCTCAAGAGAATTAAAAGGGATTTGATGAAATGCTTGAGCATTTATGACAGTTTAAAAGACTGCATGATCAATTACAAAAAAAACACTTAAAAAATAAAATAACAAAACCCATTGAATTGATTAGAATTAAGATAATTTAGAATAATTTAAATGGACACAAAAGGCAAAAGAATTTCAATTTCAAATGAATGTCAACAAAACATTTAAAAAAATCTTCCAATCTTTTAAACCCTACGAAATTCTTTACGTATTGTGAAAAAATTCTTTAAAATCTATTCGAAGTTTATAAAATATATTGAAATACGTTGAGATCTACTAAAATCCCCTAAAATCATTGAAATCCTCTAAAGTCTTACACAATCCCTTGGAATCTTTTAAAACATCTTAAAACCTTATAGTTCGTGTGAAATATCGTTCCTTATCATGTGACTGAAGTTCAAACTGTTTAAAAACGAAAATATAACACTTTTAAAAAGTAGTCAAATAAATTTTGTATTGTTTAAATATCGTTAAAAGAATGTAGTATATGAGTTTAGATGACAATAACTTAATATAACGTCATATTTAATACTTTAATGAAATAACCTCTATGTTTTATATTCGGAAACAATTCTAACTTCCCTGTTAATACTTTGTTTTCGATTTTTCTTTGATTAGTTACTTTTCATTGATACCGGACAACGCCAAACAAATATTCATCCTGCTATCATAACAGAAAGACCGCGTATTATCCAGCGCAAACTCTGAAATGTACACGAAAATGATGAAAAAATCATAAAATTCTTCTAAAAATTCGGTTCTACAATTTTGTTTCACTCATTAGCTACAATCCATATAGAATATTACGAGAAAAGGTGTCATCTCTATATCCTTTTCAGAAAACTGCGATTCATCCGCCCACGCACTCTAAAATGTAGATGCAAAAAATCTGAAAAATTCTAACTTTCCGCTAAATGTCCAGTTCTTAAATTTTCTTTCATTAATAACTTGTACTGAGTGACAAAAGATACACGAGAAAAAGTTTTATCCCGATGTCCTTATCCAAGAAAATTATAACTTTCCTCTAAGCATCTGGTTCTCGGATTTTCTTTCACTTAATTCCTGTATCTCATCTGAGGCAACAGAAAAATAAAGATTAACCCCAATATCCTTATTGAAAGACTGCGTTTTATCCAGAAACGCTCTCTGAATATGTGCGAATACGTGTGTGGGGGGGGGGGGGGGGGGTCAAACGCACTCTTCCGATTGACATATCGAGATGAAACTTTTTGTTGTGTTTTTGGACGAGCACAAATAATTATTAAAAGAAGATTTGAGAACAGCACGTTTAGAGAGAAATTATTTTTTTTCGAATTTCGAATAGAGTACAAAAAATTAGTTTAAGAAAATTTGAGAACCGGACGTTTAGAGGAATGTCAGAATTTTGTCCATCTTTTTATTTAAACATTATAGCGTGCGTAGAAGGACAAAACGCAATCTACTGATAAGGCTATTCAAATGATTTATTTTTCTGGAATTAACCGATATCGAGTAAACGTAATTAGAAAAAAAATCCAAGCACCGAGCATTTTTCTAGGAAATTAGAATTTTACCGGAATTGTCGTGTAAATTTTCGAGTGCTTGGGTAGATGAAGCGCATTCTTCCGATAAATATATTAAAATTAATGTTTGTTTAGTGTTACCTGACAACAAATAAATGCAACAAATGTAAAAAAAATCCGAGAGCCGAGAGTTAGAACGTTTTCCACACAAAAGCATTGATTTGAGTAACAGAAGAAGATTATTTGTCCGTTTATAAACGTTGAGAACTTCAGTGACATTCCATATCTTCCGAAAGTCTTTACAACCGCATTACATTTTTGAAATCACTTTTAATATAATTTAAATTCTTAGATGTCCCTGGAAATTGATTTAATCTCATGAAAATACCTTGAGAGCTTTTAAAATATACTTAAATTATTCAAATACTTTGAAAGTCATTTAAATTATTGAAGTCATTTAAAAAATCTTTTAAAATATCTTAAAATATTTAAAATACTTTGGAATATTTTGAAGCTTTAGAAAATACTTTGAAATCTTTTTAAATGTGTACCCTAAACAATTTTTAATCCTTTATAATCTTTTGGAAATTATTGAAAATTTTTAAGGCTCTTGAAAATTTCTATGAATTTTTTAAAATACCCTGAAATATATCAAATCGTTTAAAGTTTTTTGAAATTTCTTCACACTTTTAAAATCTCTAGGATATTCCTTGGAATTTTTTCAAATGTTCTAAAATCTTTTAAGTTCTTTTCATTTCGAACTGACTTTATATTTAAAAAATGACTACAAAGTGATTTGAGAAAAAAGGACCTTAAAAAGGAATATTAGAACCGAAATATCAGTACAAATAGCCCGTTTTTTTTCTTCATAACACATAGGAACTGCCATACACTCTGCAAAAAGATTAAAATTTTTATTTTTTTCCAATGCCCTAAAATATGCTTTATTCTAAACCAAACATTTTAGTTAGCAAAGTTTATTTTGATATACTTTCAAAAACCACTTACCAAGTTCAAAGGCTGAAGATTTACAATCCGCGCGTGTAAATAGTTAGGAATATTGGAAAAATTTGTTCTAAATATTGAGAATCTGTCTTCATAATGCTTTTCCGCTCAAATTCCAGCTCGGAAAGAAGGTCACACATATATACCGATTTACGATAATCAATAATAATGTTTACAAAAGATCTTCTTATGTAATTCAACCCTTTAAATTTAATACGAAAATTGTCTCTTTTGAAATCTGAGGCCACAATTTTGTGTAGATATCAAGTAAGATCTGATGTGATGCATCAGCCATTGTAAGATGAAATGGTTCCGAAAGCTCGATGACCAAAAATCGCAATAAAGCATGAAAAATATCGAATTATATCGAAAATTTCCGAAATTATCACACAATATTGATTACATCGCCGACTCCAAACCGATATTACAGTCCAATTTTAATAAAAAATGTCGGCGTCATGCTAGTTTTGAACCGTAAACAAGAACCTCAACGCGACGATTTCTTGTTCGGAACGCTCTGTTTCAACTGACATATTTGACTTTGACAGGGTCACAGTATGACCAACCTAACAATGTTAAAACCCTACACAAATTTTCAATTCGCGATCATTTGAATTCCTAAAAATTTGTTGTAGATTTATGAAACTTAATTTAGTAGCTTGATCAATTAAGATGGGGAGGCTTAAGCGTGAGGGACATAGGGGTGAAAAGGACCTCGGCCTGCATGCGTATGGATATGAATGTAAGGATCCCTATAAACGGGCTCTCCAGGGTGGTTGAAAAGGATCCCTATAGACGGGCTCTAGCGGTATGCATGATTGTACTATGATAGAAGGGTGAAAAAGCCTAGCTAACACGGGCCTTCTGTATCCCTGGGCCGAGGTCCCTCCCGGACTGATTCCTGTTCTTGGAATCGGAACGAGAATGACCTGCGTCATTAGGTATACATAGGTATGGTGGCCTACATAGGTGTAGAGCGATCGTGCCCGCAGCACTTTGGCACCTGGGGGTCACGAGGGTTTTTGAACGGCCTCTCAGGGACACCGGACGACCTCACCGAGTCATGCGGGGCTCTGCACGGGCGGACCTTTTCTTTCCCTAGCTACTCGTGGGAACAAAAATGGATCACGCTAAATCTATCGAAAAAGAAGAAGGAGAAAGGGAGGTGGCGTAGAGGGTTGGGAGAGGGTCTAACATAACCCTTTCCTCCCAACCTGTCTCTCCAGCAACCCATACTCAGGCGGCAGCTGTACCCCCAGCTCTCCTAAGATCTGAGGGATTGACGGTCCCTCTGAGTAGGGCTATAGAAACGAGAGCGGTCAATCCGTCTCTCAATAAAAAACGCCTCAACGGTTCCCAGAAAAGGAGACTAAAGAGGCAAGCACAGCGGGCTAGCACTGAGGCTCAGAAGTGGAGTGTCATTAGGGGTTTAGAGGGGCTGGTTTTTGTTGCAGGGACCCTAACGCGGCCAATCAAAGGGCTTGCATACTGACGAAGGGAATCAACGTCACCCCGCTGCTTAAGCTGTGTTCCAGAGATTTGATGGTAATAACCACGGATCTAAAAGGAATAGGAAGGATAGACATGGGATCGGCTTACTTTCCATATGACAGCGATACCAATCCACTAGTGGAGGTACGTACACTGGTGGAATATTGCAAGGTAAAGGGGTCTTCCTCTTCTGTTGGGGTGCGATGCTAACTCCCACCATACTCTGTGGGGTAGCACGGATATCAACCCAAGAGGTAACGATCTAGTGGAATACCTTATTACTACTGATTTAGATATTCTTAATGCGGGGAACACCCCGACGTTTCGTAAGTCGGTCAGGGAGAAAGTCATTGACATCATTCTCTGTACCGGTAGTTTTACAGATAATATCAAGAAACTCTCTCAGATCACTCACAGATAGAGTTCGAGTTGGAACCCATTGTGCCCGTTTCTGGCCCTAAATGGACTAGAAGTCCAAGAAGAACGGACTGGGTTCAGTTTTCCACGGAACTAAGAAGTGCACTCTCAGAGGTGCCCAGGTCAATTAGAGACGTGGTCACTCTGGAGATGGCGGCCGAGACTTTCACGAAAGCCATGAAATCTACTTATGAATGTAACTATCGACCTACAAGAGTCCGAAAGACTGGGGAGACACACTGGTGGAATGGGAAACTCGAAGAGCTTCGCAGGGAAACCAGATAGAGGTTTCGACGTGCCAGGACTAGCAAGACGGGGGACCTTTGGACCTCATTTAGGACAATGAGGGATAAATACAGGGGTGCGACACGTATGGCAAAGCATGAAAGCTGGACCAACTTTTGCACAGATATCGCGAAAGGAGCAGAGGCGGCTAGACTGGATAAGCTGCTTTCTCAAAATCTGGACGCTATTCTCGGCGCTCTAAAATTGCCCGGCGGGGGATACTTAGAGTCGGACGGGGACACCTTGGCTCATCTGATCAAGGCACATTTTTCGGGCTTTAAAAAGTCGTCTGTGGCCCAACTGGGCCCGAATCGGCGGTTAGCCAACGAGATTGTTACCCCAGCCAGGGTCAGTGGGCCCTGAAGTCCTTCAGTCCTTACAAGTCTCCCGATCCAGATGGTATACTATATCCAGTCTTCTTACAGAAGGCTGGTGAAATCATCATAGGGCCGACTGTGAGACTTGCTAGGGCTAGACTGATGTTGGGTTATGTTCCGGCGGCATGGAGGGGTGCCAGAGTAGTTTTATTTCGAAAGCAGGCAGGATTGGGTATACTTCACCCAAGGATTTACGTCCCATTAGCCTCACATCTTTCCTACTAAAAACTTTGGAAAGACTTGTGGACAGATATATCCGCGATAAGGTCTTGCCAAGTAGGCCACTTCACAAGCATCAACATGCCTATGGGGCTGGTTACTCGACGGAGACGGCCCTAAGCACGGCAGTTAACCTAATCGAAGGACAACTGAAGCTGAAAGGCCTTGCAATTGTAACATTTTTGTACATTGAAGGAGCCTTTAACAACACATCGAGAGAGGTGATCAGGGCGGCCATGATCTCACATGAAGTGCCTGTGGCAGTTGTAGAATGGACCTAACACATGTTGGCCAATAGGAACCTAACTACAACTAAGGGTGATACCACTTTATGTGGAACAGTTGATTCGGGATGTCCACAGGGTGGTGTGTTATCACCCCTGCTGTGGTGCTTGGTTAAAGATGAACTTCTTTATCTGCTCACGAGTCAAGGCCACCACGTTATAGGCTATGCGGACGATATATTGGTTATCGTGCGAGGTCAGCATCTAGATGCGCTCTTCGGAGTACTGCAGCAATCACTAAGAATAATAGATTCTTGGTGCGAGAAGACTGGACTATCAGTCAATCCGAGCAAGACGGACGCAGTTGTATTCACCAGAAGGTATAATTGGAGAACCATGAGTACACTGAAACTGGCAGGACAACAACTGAAAATCAAAGGACAAGCGAAGTATCTACGAGTTATCCTAGATAAGAAGCTGTCATGGAACGAGCACCTGGAAAATAAGTGCAAGAAGCTAGTAGCGACTCTCTGGCTCTGTAGCATAGCCATAGGGAAAAGCTGGGGCTTGAAGCCGGAGACACTTATGTGGATCTACACAGCGATCCTGCGACCCAGGCTTACCTATGCAGCGGTGGTCTGGTGGAGCAGGGTCGAACTGTCTACTGTGAAGGCTCGACTGGAAAGGATCAGGGGACTGATTCTGAGAGGCATCACGGGTGCCTCGAAGTCGACACACATGATGGCTCTGGGGGCACTTATAGGTTATGAGCCACTCCATCTCACCATCAAGGCCGTAGCTGCGAAGGCGGCCTGGAGAATAAATATGGTAAATGATAGCAGTATCTCGAAAATAGTGCGGATAACAATTGATATTGCGAGGAGGCCGATACTGAGCATGCTCAGGGACAAAATCTCCACTCTTCGCTATCTCTTCGACAAGAAGTATCGTATTAGCCGATCCACACAATTGGAATGGCTTATCGGTGAGGGACACTTGCCCAGTCATGGAGACAACTGGTTCATAAATGGCTCCATGGAGAGGGAGAATGCAGGAATCGGTGTATATGGAATGGGTTTCACAGTTGCGATGGGTTCCTATGCCACAGTTCTACAATCTGGGATTATGGCCATACTCCAGTGCGCCTATAAGGCAAGGGAGTATGGAAATAAAAGGAACATTTGTATCTGCTCAGACAGCAAAACTGCTGTCATGGCTCTGAATGGAACAACGACCACGTCACTACTAGTTTGGGAGTGCTTTAAGGCACTGAATCGGCTAGCGACAGACAATCGAGTCACTCTGCTTTGGATCCCTAGACACAGTGGAATCAAGGGCAATGAGATATCGAACAGGCTAGCTAAACTAGCAGCAAAACAAAATTGTACTGGACCTGAGCCAGTTGTAGGCATTTCCAGTAGGTTAGTTACTGAAGATTTTAACAGTTGGCTGACCATGGAACATCAGAACGAGTGCAGTTCTATCTGGCTGCAGAAAGGCTAAAACACTCCAAGGCTCAAAGCTAAACCCTCACCGGGCGAAGGAATTACTCAAGCTCGGGAGAAAGGCAGTCAAATTCCTAACAGAACTGTTTAAAGAACATGGAAACCGCCGGTACCATAGACATAAGATACGGCTTGAAGAAAGTCCACTCTGTCGACTTTGCTGTGAAGATAATGAGACGTCTACTCATATCCTCTGACACTGCCCTGCCATTGCGGAGAAATGTGTAATACTCACAGGCAGTATCTGCATCCATGTTTTTGAAATATCGGCCAACATCGTGGCAGAGGTCCTCTCCCTATGGAGAGGGCTATGGAGTCACGCTTGAGGCTTAGAAGGGGGCGTAACGGGTTCACCCAGGTGTCATGGGCTGTATCGGTCTCGGCCCAGAACAATAATAATAATAACGCAATAAACATAATTATTCACCTTATATATAAGTGTAACCTCTTTTCCATACTGCGCATGTAAGAGAGGAAATATCGATTTTCAAGAATTAAAAATCAAGGGATTGTAATTTTTAAAATATGTATAAGCTTCGTAAAAAACGAATTTTTTATATTGATTTTATCATTTATTTACAAATAAATAAATTAATACAATTAATTTAATTAATTATAATAATAATTTTATTAATCTACTACTAAAACTAAAGTTATGAGATAATTTCTACTGTTACTAATTCGTAATTTTTAATAAAAAATAAAAATTTATCATTTATAAGTAAATTTATTTGGCTAGAAAAATTTATTTTCAAAAAACTGATAAAAAATTAAATGCAGAAACATGATTTAAAGGATTACCTGCTTTATTGAACTTAGTAGGTATTAGAGTTTTTCAATCCTAAACATTCGACTTCTCCGTTCTCCTAATATATCAACTTTTAAATTTACACACATGTTGTAACTGTTTGCAATAAATTTTAAATTATTTATTATATATTATATATTATATATTTTATAAAATATAAATATTTTTCAACAACTGTAAATCATAATGATCTTTGTTTGCGTAATAATAATATTTCTTGGATAATTGAACATTTTAAAATGTTTTCGAATCCAGTTTTAAACCAAACCTGTATTAGTTGTCGTTAAGGATCTCCGAATGTGTAAGATTATTATTATACAATTATTTAATTTTTCTTGTTTGAGGAATCATGGAATACGAAAATTGGAAAAATTAATAAGTCTATAAAAATGCATTAAAAATGATTACAGAGTATTTTAAATACTTTTTAGTTTAAACATTCATTTACTGAGAACACACGTTATTTGAATTTATTTTCAGTTCCCTCTCAAACAAAATCAAAAATGATGAGAATGTAATAAATTATAACAAATTTATACCACTTGTGTCTATCAATTCGTTTTCGTACTTTTTGTCGTTTTCCACAAACTTTTCATTTTTATTTTCAATGTCAT
>JAAAKG020103626.1:0-10063 GCA_010014905.2 Druon quercuslanigerum | reverse complement strand
ATATTTCAAGTCCTTTAAATCTTTTAAAATCCCTTAAAATTTTTTAAGTCTTTTGTAAATGCCTTGGAATCTTATAATATACCCAACAATATTTTATATCCTATGAAATTCCATTAAATTATACTAAAATAAATTGAAAGTTCCTTGGAATCTTTTTAAATTATCGAAAATATTTCAAATACTTTGAAATCTCATTAACTCTCCGAAATCAACTGAAAATTCCTTGGAATCTTATGAAATTCCGAAAAATATTTCAAGTTTTAAATCTTTTGAAATCCTTTGACATCTTTTAAGGCGCTTGAAAATGCCTTTGAATCTTTTTAAATGCCCTAAGGTATTTAAAATCCTTTGACATCCTATTAAATTCCTAAAATAAATTGAAATTTACTTAGAATACTTAAAAATATCCTAAATATTTCAGATCTTTTGAAACTTAAAAATCCTTGATTTTTTTTTAATTTTTAAAAAATGCCTTGGAATCTTTTAAATTACCAAATATATTGCAATTCTTTTGAAATTCCTTCTAATTCTTGAAATAAAGTAATAAGTCTTTGGAATATTTTTAAATTCCCTTACACATTTCAAGTTTAAAATCTTTTAAAATCCCTTAAAGCTTTTAAAGGTTTGAATATGTCTTAGAATATTTTAAAATACCCTAAGATATTTTAAATCCTTCGAAACCCTATTAAATTACTTAAATAAATCAAAAATTTCTTAGAAACCTTTGGAAATTTTTGTAATCCCTTTGAAATTTGTTAAGTTTGTTACAAATGCCTTGGAATCTTTTAACTTACCCTAAAATATTTCGAATCTTTTGAAATACTTTCAAATGATTTAAATAAATTAAAAATGATTAGGAATCTTTTAAATATCCCTTAAATAAATCATTTCAAGCCCTTTATCTTTACAATTTCTTCGATACTTCTAATTCTTTACATTTTTTGCAATTCCTTAAAATTTGTTAAAGCTGTTAAAATTTCCTTGGACTTTTAAGAAATAACTTAAAATAATTTTTTGTTTTAAATTGTAAATCTCTTCTAATTATTGACATCAGTTCCTTGGCATCTTTTCAAATATCCTTTAATCTTTAAATTTATGTACAACTTTTGACAATACTTTGAAATATTTAAAAATCTTCGAAATTGCTCAATTCTAGTGATTAAATTCATTGATATACAATAAAATACTATAAAATCCAATTAAATTACATGAAATCGAATATTTACTGAAATCTTTTCAAATTGATTAAAATTGAGAGCATTAAATTATTGAAATAATTCATATCCCTAGAAATTTCTACCAATCTCTTGAAAATACCATGGAATTTAAAACAATACCCTAAAATATTTTAAATCCTCGTAAGTCTTTTGAAATCCCTTAAAATTTGATAAAAGGCATCCTAAAATCTCTAAAATCCTTTTGAAATGCGTTTAAAATATTAAAATTTACTGAAAATTACTTGAAAACTTTCAAAATATCCAAAAATATTTCAAATCCTTTGAAATCATTCGAAATTCTTTGACGCTTTTCAAAGATCTTAAAAATTCCTTGGATTTTTTAAAAATGCCTTAAAATATTTAAAATCCCTTGAAATTATTGAAATATATTAAGATATTTCAAATCCTTTAAAAGGTTTAAAAATTGTTTAAAGCTCTTAAATCTTTATTTTTACAAATACGTTCAAATCTTTCAAATTGTTCGAAAGCAATTGAAAATTCATTGGAATCTTTAAAACTATATTAAAATCTCTAAAATCCTTTTAAAATGCCTTTGCCTGATTTAAATCTATTGAAAAATACTTAGAATCTTTAAAAATATATAAAAATATTTCAAATTCTTTGAAGAAATTATTCGAAATTCTTTAATTTAAAACTCTTGAAAATTTCTTGGATTCTTTGTAAGGCACTAAAACCTTTAAAACCTTTTTGCAATGCCTTTAAATTATTGAAATCTATTAAAAACTTGATTCTCTTCAAATACTCTAAAAGACTTCGAAGAATTAAAGAAAATTCGGAAATAGACTTAGAGCTGAATTCAATAATTTTTCATCTATGAGTTAATTTATTGAAAGAAAAGTGAATATTATAATTTTATTTAAAAAATATTAAGAGTAACTGTGTGGCAGCCCTGATGATTCTTAACAGTTACTTAAAATGCTTCTTACATAAATTCCCTAACTTTTGCAATTTTTTTTTCAAAATTCCTGAACTTTTCCTCACTTTTCCAGACGAAAAAAATCCTTGACTTTTCCCTGACCTGCAGACACCCTGAGCAATAATAATTATTAGCTAATAACTAAACTTGGCTAGTTTTTAACTCTTAAATAACTGTAGGTTAACGTCAGAAAATCAAAGTTTGGACCGACACTTGTGATTGTGAGCAACGAAGGAAGTGGCGGATACGTTTTGGGTTTTCGAATAGATCCAATAGAGAAACTTCATTTGATCCACAAAGAAATAAAAGCTCTATATGCAACTTACAACAAGTCACCTATTTTTGGGGTGGAATACCAACCTGAAAACAATGTAAGTTTCCATACATTTAAAAAATCTTTCCAAAACCCCAGTTCGTTCTTTAGACTTTTTCGAATTTTTAAAATTACTATTTTCCTATGAGGAATTTTAATTTTAAAAAACTTATTTCTAAAATAGAAAATTTAAATTGTAAATGTTTTTTAATATTGGTAAATAATTCTGTTCTTAAAATTTTGCTACATCACTATAATTTGTAAACTTTTTCGCACTTTCAAATAGATGAGAAAAATGAATTATGGACAAAAACTTAGAGCATCTTCATTATTATTTAAGCATTGACTTTAAGGCAATTTTTTCAGGAATTAAAAAAAATTAGGAACATTTTGAATTATTTCAAAAGATATCTTACAGTTTTAGAAGATTTAAAGAGATTCAAAAATAATTTAAAATTAGTAAATATTTTTTTAAAATATTTT
Source organism: Druon quercuslanigerum (assembly GCA_010014905.2). Taxonomy (NCBI): domain Eukaryota; kingdom Metazoa; phylum Arthropoda; class Insecta; order Hymenoptera; family Cynipidae; genus Druon; species Druon quercuslanigerum. The sequence continues at coordinate 7,113 of JAAAKG020103626.1, read as the reverse complement.
TCAATGTCGATTTTTGAAGAGTTTTAAATACAATCTTTAAGCTTTTTAAAAAGGTTTTTGAAAGGATTTATAATAAAATTTGTTTGTTACAATTCCAGGAAAAATTTACATCGATTTTTGATTTTGAAAAAATAATTTAAAGAGAATATTTTTAAATATTTTAAATGATTCCATAAAATTTTTGAAAGGAATGTAGAAGACGGTAAAACAAAATTTTAAAATTTTGCAAGAATACCAAATGCTTAAAGAATTTCGAATAAATTTACGAGATATAATATACAACAATAATGTCTAACTTAAAAAGATGTCAGCAAATTTAGAACAAAATGTAGATTTATAAAGATTTAAAACCAAAATTTTTAAAAGAATTTTAAGAATTCTAAAAAGAAAGCCTTTAAAGAATTCTGAAAAGTTTCAAGAGAAAAAAATATTAAGATTTTTGGTAAAATTTAAAATTATTATTTTACCAAATTTATTTTAAGAAAATGTTTTAAAAGATTTCAACACAGTCTAAAATATTTCCAACATTGTGAAAATATAATCTGAAAGATTTTAAGGAAACTTTTTTAGTTTCTAAGAATTTTTCTCAAAATTAAAAAAAAACCTAATAATTAAAAAAAATATTTACAAGTTTTAAAAACATTTCAAAATAATTTAAAATTTGAAAAGATTTCTAAACCTTAAAATAAAATGTAGCTTCTAGAACATTTCGAAAGTTTCAATATTAAAAAATTAATTTTAAGAAAACACTTAAAAAAATATTTTAAAACATCGCGAAATGTTTCCGCATATTTCTAAAATATTTTTAAATTTTGTTTAAGCATGAAAATGCCCTTAATAAATTTTAAAATTACTTGAATTTTTCCTAAAATCTGGTAAAGTTCTGTAAATAAAAAAATCTTAGGAATTTTCTAGATACTTTCTTGACATATCTGACATCTTTAAAAAACATTTTTTTTTATATTTTATTTTATTGAAAATGCAACTTTTAGGTTAAAAATTGAAATTTTTTTGCATTCCCGTTATTTTTTTGGTCAAGGTTTCAACCTAACATTTAATTGAAAATTCGTTCTTTTGGTTTGAAAATTAATCTTTTTTTGGTAATTTTTAACTGATAATAATTAATCTTGTTTTAAACTATTTTTTATTTAAAATTAAAATCATTTTTGTTTGAAAAAATGATTTTGATTTTGAAATTGATCTTTTGATTGAGGATTCAACTAATTTGTTAAAGATTAATTTTTTTTGACTTCTTCCATTTTTGGTTGAAAACTGAAATTTTTTAATTGACTTTTTGGGTAGAAAATTAATACTTTTTGGACAGAAAATTAATACTTTTTTTCAAAAATCATCTATTTGGTTGAGGATTTAACAATTTTATCAAAAATTCGTCTTTTTAGTTGAGTTAAATTGGTTGAAATTTCCTTTTTATGTGGAACATTAATTTTTTAAACTAAAAATTTAACGATTTCATTTCTGGATGAAAACTTTTTTTTAAATAAATATTCAACCATTTGGTTGAAAATTTAACTTTTATAAAGGAAAATTAAAAGTCACCTGTTTTCTGAAAATCCCGACATTTTAGCTCGAAAACATATAACTTTTTGTTGAAAGTTCATCTATTTGTTTAAGGATTCAACTGCATATTTTATTAAAAACTCGTCTTTTTTAGATGAATGCAACTCTTTTTCATTTAAAATTAAAATACTTTTTTGCTGGAAATGTCAATTATGCATTACATTTTTAGTGTTTCGAATTCATCCTCTTTGAAAAAAAATTCAACTATTTTTTTGAAAATTAACATTTTTCTTGAAATTTTGACTTGACATATCTGACATCTTCTAAAATCTTTTTGAATTTTCTCAACAATCTTAAAAAAATATATATATTTATATAATAGAGTGACCCTTATTTTCTCTTGGTGGATTTTTTTAAATATCTTTGGTCTCAAAGATAATTTTAAGTATTGAAGATATCAAAATGTGGGATTAAAGAAAATGCAAGACTTTGAAATAATATTTTTAATTTTCCATGATATACACATGTTTCAGGTAACCTGAATTTTGTCAGGGTGTCAAGAAAATAAAAAAAAGTTCTTGAGATTCATGGGTAATTTTTTAATGATTCTTTTTCAAAGAATTTCGAGAGATCACTGAAAAAAGATCCCAAAACCTTTTGAATTATTTCCTACAATTGTTTAAAAGTGTGTACAAGATTTTAAAGCGAAATTTTGCCATATCACTTAATTTTATTAAAAAATATTAGTAAGTTTAAGAGATATTCAGAAGTTTTGAAACGATTCAAAAATAATTAAAACTTGTAAAGATTTTTTAAATGTTGTACATTTTTACGAAAATGAAACACATTTTTCAGGTTCCTAGGAAAAATTACAATAATACTCATTTTGAGAAAATAATATTAAGAGATTATTTTAAGAGATTTTAAAAGATTTAACAAAATTTTCAAAGAAGAATCTGAAAGATTTTAGGGCTATTTTTTTAATTTTGCAGAAAATATTTAAATCATTTTAAGAGAATAGAAGGTTTAGAAGGTCTGACAAGATTCAAAAAAATAATTGTCCTTATATCCGTGTGAAAATGTTAAATAATTTTTTCTTTTCAAAAATGAACTTCAAAAAAATATAAAAAAGGTTTTTACACATATCAAACAATTTCTTAAAAGTTTGAAAAAGAGTTCAGAAAATTTTGAAGCAAAATGTTCCAATTTGGTAAGTTAACAAAATAATAACAAATAAAAATTCAGCAAATCCAAGAAATATTTAGCAGAATTGAAGAGATTCAAAATTAATTTTAAACTTTTAAAGATTTTTTATAAATGTAGATTTTCTGGAAAATTTGTGAAGATTATAAAGTAATTTTAAAAAAAATCTTATTTATATTTGAAAATTTCGAGAAAAATTCGATTCAGTAAAAAATATTTTCAGGAATTTAAGATGTTTTATTTTAACAAATATTCCTTGATTCCTTCCCAAGTTCTAGAAGTCCTAAGCATCTTTTAAAAAGACTTGAATTCTTCATAATATTTGGTGAAATTACATAAAATAAGAAAATTCCTTTAAAATCTTCTAGTTTTTTTTCTGACCCGTCTAAAATATTAAAAAATCTTCTTTTAATCCTCCCAAAAATCTTATAAAAATTATTTATTTATATAAATTTAAAAAAAACTAATAATAATTATTTTCTTGTTCTCAATTTTCATAATTTAATTTCAACATGGATTTATTATACAATTTCGAAAAATAATTTTCGATTAATTTGAGTGTTGCCAAAGATAAAAAATATTCGTTAATGATCTTTATTTAAGAGTGACTATACAAAATCTAATCGATTAAAAAAATGTCACATTTAAGAGGTCGTTATTTAATAAAATTGTAATAGAAAACAGTATTTTATGATTTATCATATTCCTTGTTTGTAATATATAGATATATTTAATAATTATATTTTTTATATAGTAGCGTTATATTGTAAAATGGCAATATAAAAAATTAGTTCTTCATCACTATATTTAAATGTGTTGAATATCACGGACTAATACAAAAAAACGAAAAAATAAATATAAAAACAACAAAATTAACCAATTATAAATTGACCGAATTATAAAATTGCCGAGTTATAAAATAAATGAATTGTTAAATTCCCATAAATATTTCTATTCCTCAAATTTAAATTTGCCGAAATTTAAGATTACCAAAAATACTTAATAAATTATTAATTGATGGTTAATTAAATTGTTTTCTTCATTTATAATTTCATAAATACCTCATAAATTAATCATCAATTAACTTTGTTCAGCAGTTCTAAATCTGGGGAATTTAATAATTCGTTTATTCTATAAGTCGGCCTTGAAGTCGGTGAATTTTAGTCTGGGATATTTTTAAATTCGGTATTTTATTTTTTGTCAATTAAAAATCTTGTCTTTATGTGAAATTTGGGAAATTTAATAATTCGGTAATAATATATATTTTCGGGAATTTTTTTTATTCATTTGTTTGTTTGAATTAAGTCAATTATGTCGCTTTTTTATATTACAGTGGAATCACCCCCTGCATTGGACCACCCTATTATATAACCATAAAAAACAAATAAACTTAAAAAATAGATAGTCCGAAATTTTAAAACATAAAACTTATTTCCCCGCTTCAAATTAAATTGTAAATATTCCAGAAACCTGCAGAACCTAAAGTCGACATTGACGATTTCACCGAACTAGAAGAAATCGCAGAAGACGAGATTTCAAATGTACTTGGACTCTACTTTGACGAAGGCAGTGATAGCAATGCAAGACCCGTTTTCAATAACTACGTAGGTTTGCAAGTCGAGGAATTAAAGGAAGGAACTACAATGAAACAATTGTGGGAATTGATACCATCAAGTTCCACACGAAATTAAAAGAAAGGCAAATAATGAAGAAGACAGTGTTAATAAAATGGAATTATAATTACAGAATTGAATAAAACTCCAGTACTTTTAGCTTTTTCCTGAAAGCTCTTATAATGTACACACCTCTAACTTGGTCTACACGAATCTATCGGCGGTCGAGTGGTGGGCAGTCCTTCTCCATCGCCATCATCTCCAAGGCCAGAATTTTGTCCGGGAAACCGGTAGCCCATGTTCATCAACATCAACTCGAAAGGATCACTATTCATCCGTATTTGATTCGCGGAGGCAGCATCATCCGGGTTTTCAATTTCACGCTCATTTGCTTCGCCATCCTGGTTAGAAAAATCAGAAGATGTGAATTTTGTAGAATTTCCTTGTAACCGTCCATAAACTACGTTCGTATTTCAGACTTTACACTCTTTCCCCTACTGCCCTCTTTTTTTAAAGAATTTTATTCCTGTTTGCGAGAAACTTCCCCCTTTTTCGCTTAAATGCAAACTGAATTAACAAAACTCACTGAGAACATTGATTTATTTATAGTTAAAAGTTTATTCTTTTTGATTAAAAAATCTACTATTATATTTTTATTTCGGAATTGATCTTGTTCGGTTAAAAACTTCGTTAATTTTTGTTGAAAATTAATTTATTTTGTTGAAAATACAACTACATTTTTTTAGTCATCTTTTTTTGGTCTAACTTTCTACTCGGTTGAAAGTTGAAACACTTTTTTAAACAGTCATTTTTTGGTTGGCCATGAATCTCTTTATTTAAATATTTTGTTCCTAATTAAAAAAAATTTTTTTTTGAAAATTCCAGATTTTTTCAGCTGAGATTGATTTTTTAACAGATAATGTAAGTATTCTGATTTTGGTTGAAAACTTATATTTTTAATGGAAAATTGATCTTTTATAGTTGAAAATTACTTAATAATAATAAAATAATACTATTTTGTTTAAAATTGGTCTTTTTTGGTAGAAAAATAATCTTCTCGGTAGGAACAGACTAAAAAGTGGTGAATTCCTTACTTTTTTGGTTGAAAAATGCATCTTTTTTATTGAAAATGAACCTCTTTTGGTTGAGGAATCAACTATTACACGTTTCGTTGAGAAACACTTCGCAAAAAATCAATTTGTTTGGTAAAGATACATCATTTTAGACTCAAGTTGAGATTGCAACTGTTTTGCAAATTATTTGTCCTTTTGGCTTCAAAATTCATGTTTACTTATGTTACCATGTTTAACTATATGATTAAAAAATTAATGTAGCTGTTATTGAAAATTCCCCTACTTGCTTGAAAATTTATCTACGTTGTTAAAAATGCACGTTTTTTGAAAAAAAAGATTGACCTCTTTGATTAAAAATTTAAATATTCCTTTTTTGGCTGATACTTTATCCTTTATATGACGAAAATTCAACGGCATGGTAAAAAAATCATGTATTTTGTTTAAAAATTGTCTTTTTGGGTAGAAAATTATCTTCTTTGTTAAAAATTCATGTGTTTATTTAAGAATTAAACTACTTTGTTAAAAATTCTTCTTTTCGTTGAACTCAATTGATATAAAATTAGTTTTTTGTTGTTAAAATGTAATTTTTTTATTGGAAAATTTAACTATTCCATTTTTGGTCGAAAACACACATTTTTTAGTTAAAAATTCAACTATTTAGTTTAAAATTCATCTATTGGTAGAAATATAATTTTCTAGGTTGAAAATTCATATTTGAAACGGTTAAAATTTACTTAAAGTTCAACAGTTTTGTTGAAAATGCTACTGACAGTTACAAATTTAATTATTTTGCAGAAAATGCAACTTTTTGTGACATTTTGTGAAAAATTTAACTATTTTGTTGAAAATTCAGATATTTTATTAGTCATCTTTAATGTTAACTCTTTCTTAACCTTTTTTTATTTAACTATTTAGATAGAAAATTAAGCTATTTAGTAAACAAAGAAAGGAGGATTTTTCACGATTAAAGGAAGTTCTTGGCAGAAAATGAACTTTCTTGTTAAAAAAGACATTTTCTGATTGAAAATTGATCTGTGCAAAACAATTCCTCTTTTTGGCTCAAAAAATAATGTATTTCGTTCAAAATTCGTCTTTTTTGTAAAAGGTTAATCTTTTTCGTAAAAAATAATTTTTTTTGTTAAAAATTTAACTATATGATTAAAAAATTAATTTAGCTGTTATTGAAAATTCCCCTACTTGCTTGAAAATTGATCTACGTGGTTAAAAATGCACGTTTTTTGAAAAAAAAAGATTGACCTCTGTGATTGAAAATTTAAATATTCCTTTTTTGGCTGATAATTTATCCTTTATATGACGAAAATTCAACGGCATGGTAAAAAAATCATGTATTTTGTTTAAAAATTGTCTTTTTGGGTAGAAAATTATCTTCTTTTTTAAAAATTCATCTATTTGTTTAAGAATGAAACTATGTTGTTAAAAATTCTTCTTTTTTCGTTGAATTTAATTGGGATAAAATTAATTTTTAAAATATTAAATTTAACTATTCCATTTTCAGCTAAAAGCACACATTTTTTAGTTGCAAATTCAGCTTTTCGGTTGAATTTTCATCTTTTGGTAGAAAATTGATCTTCTAGGTTGAAAATTCATCTTTGTCACTGTTTAAATTTAACTAGTTAGTGGAAAGCTTCTAATGTGTCCCCTAAGGGTTTACATTTTTCATTCACCCTCTTCCTATTCCTTAACAC
>JAAAKG020103615.1:0-15773 GCA_010014905.2 Druon quercuslanigerum | reverse complement strand
GAGTCTCCTATTCGTTTCAGGTCCGAATCTCCTCCTGGAAGGCCTCCTTCTCATGAAGTACTAGGATACTCACTTCAGCAACTTGGACATATTCGCCTTATTCCACGCATGAATCCGAACCAGCGATTTGAATTTCGAAGATATGTTTTTCCTGTCGGCAAACCACTTCGATTGCTGGATGCAAAAGGTAGACGTATACCCGTTCCGAACCGAGAACATATTGTATTATCAACAGCCAATGGTGACATTTTTGCAATGTTAGAGCATACTGGGATTCTTCGGCCAGTGTATAGGTCCGATAGAAATCGTGCGAGAGTAAAAATAAATATGATAAGCGGCGCAGTTGAGAATATGACAGCAGAAGAAACGTTAAACTGTAAAGTAGGCATTAAGAATCCAATTTTTCCACATTGTTTCAGTGAAGTTCTTGATAATTGCGACTCACTACAAACTCTGTATCACTAATTGAATTAAAAAAATAACAATTAACATAATAATATTTAAAAACCTGCAGTCGGATAAAAAAATAATATTATTATTTTCCGGATTAAATGATACACTTAACGAAAGTTAAAAGTGACATTTGACTTTCTCAAGATATTTGCCAATAATCTAAATAATTTACGTTTATTCCAAAAATTTTCACTCAATTTAAATCGTAAAAATTTATTCTAGTCTGGAATTACTGAAGCAGTTTATGAATGTCGGAAGTAATATTTTTTGTTTGAAAAACAATTTGAAACTCTTTAAAAAAATTAATGCTACAGTCAAATCCCGTTTATGGCAACTCCTTCCAAATATAAACGTCTTGTATATTGAAACACGAGAGGGGACCCGACTACTCCCCGTATCCGTAACGTGGTCTAACAATACATTCCGACTTCCACGCTGTCATTGGCTATACGAAACATGTGATATTCATTGGCCGGAGTTGGGGAAGCTGCGATAGATGCATATGTTGTCTTGCAATAAACGAGTCTTGCAATAAAAGAGTGTTGCAATTAGCGAGTTGTACCAATTGCGGGCCACTGCATATAATACATGAAAGCTATTTCTGATAAATAATATTGCCTAATTATTAGAGTTTTTATGCAAAAAAATGTTCTTATTTAACTGATTGTTTAAGACATCTGAAAAAAATTAATAATGAAGACTAGAACATGGCATTTTTTAAGTTCAAATTTTTTTTTTTAGTTCACTATTAGTTTTGTAAGGCATCTATAGTTTTTAATGCTGAAAAAATTATTTTAGTATGAGAAAAAATCCTGAGGCAAAATCTTCTCGTTCTTTCCCATGTTCTCGTCTAATGATACTAGGTTGCGTGTTGTATGTTTAGCCTTGAGATTTTTTTTGTAATATATAACGAAGCCAGTCCTAGAATAAAGGTTCAATTAAGAAGAAGAGTTTTGATAATTATTTTGAAACGCTTAGGTCACTGTTTGGACACTCATGAGTCAAAGAGAAAACATTTATTAAGTCTGTGCAAAATACATGAATAACGTAGGATGTATTATATAAAAAGAAAATAATGATTACATAAAAAAAAAAATTTTTTAATAAAATTAGGGTTGGCTTATAATAGGTCAATATGAAAAACAAAACAAACATATTGTGTATATATGAAAAATCGAAGTTTGAGTCAAAAAGGGAAAGCAGTGCAATTGTATTTATAAAGAACTCCGGAAAATTTCTTTTTGGAAGTGCGTCTTTAGGATTGTTGAAATTCCATTATGTTTTAAACTATACAGCCAAGTTTTCTTTTGATATCAATACATTTTTTACATTACTACTACATCTAATAATAAGAGAGTCTCAGAAACTAATTTTTGATTCTTCTTCAACTTCTGTAATAAATTTAATATTGGTACTGTCAAAATTTAATTTTTTAAGGAGAGTATGAATTTTATGTTAAGAAACAGCTGAGATTATATCCTTCACGCCATACGTGAGTTCGAACTAAGATGTGATGTTTACTAATGCTGATAAAGGCAATGTTACGATTGCTATCTCTAAAGCCGTTTTTTTACCAAGCTAAAGAAATAAGAACTTTCGCAGCCATCAATCCAAGGGCATTCCTATACCTCATGTTTCAAACTGTGTGATTTTAAGATGGCCTGTGATTTCTGAAAGTACTGACATGCAATTCGATAATTCTTTAAATTGCATTGAAATACATTTAAATTCAACCCTTTCCAAATTTGATAGCATCTCTTATTAAAAAATGGCTCAACTTTCGCTTCTCCCCTCTCTCCTGCATATGCCAATTATGTTAGAGAAAAACTTGAATTTTGTTGTCACAAAAATCTACCATTTTTAGTTGTCCCAAACGATAAAATCTATCTATTCCTTAAAAAATTCCATTCTCCACAATCCCAACATAAAATTTAATATAGAAGAGACAGAGAATCCAAAGTGTTAGTTATTTAGATACTCTTGTAGGTAGATGTGATAGTTTTATAAAAAGAAATTAGTATCAAAAGAAAACTTCGTCTGTCACTTATTTTAATTTTAACTTTTTGCATCCTTTTTGTCAAAAAATTCAATGAACAACTGTTAAACGACAGAGACTTTCCGATTATATAACACTAAATCTGCATCTAAGACTAATAAAAGGAATTATCTTATCTTGATTTAACATTTTTTCCATACATAAAAGGTTCATCGGAAAAATTTGAATGATTTATAAAAAATGACACAATTAAGAGGGTAAAAGCGTTACAAGGGGGTAAAATTAAATATAAATAAAATTGAACTTAAGAAAATAAAGAATTGAACCAGGTTCAATTAACGCGCAGCAGCATAAATCGGAGATAAGGGATAAAAGCGATAAAAGAATATCCTCGACCAAAGAAAATTTAGGAACTGCGTGGTTTCTTGGGGCTGATCAATTTTTTTACAAAATTCATGAATGATCATGCCAAAAAAATCGTTCCACTCTTAGAACTCTTTAAGAATCATCATTTATTATAAACATTAAATCTGAATATTCATATAATTCAAAATTTTCCCGCTGACAGTAACCAATCAGGTTGTCGGTGCGACGCAAGCGCAGTGAAAAAATTTCCCAAATTCGGGAACACTGCCGATGACTTACGACGAAAAGCTTCTTGCATATGAATAAGCCTTTATACTTACAAGAGAGCTACATAACCTGCAAATGATATTTATCAATTCCTTATATCTTTTTAATTATAGTAATTTTTGTACTTTTATTATCTGCGTTAAGCTATGTTCATCAGAGTTCGATTACATGAGTATTTTAATGTAAATATTGTATGATGGATTAAACATAATGTCCAAGTGGGCAAAGCAAAAAATAGTTTCTTTGGAAACAGGCTCAATTATAATTGAGATCTCTTCAAATCCCAAATATTGTATCATCTAGAGCTTATTTATCGTTTTAGGTTCCTTTTCAGCAAGTAGGGTTCATTTTTGTTGGAGCTCCTTTGGAACCAAAAATGTGTTGCAATGGAAACCTTAGTTATTTATGTTTATATAACAGACATGCCACTAGTTAGTGGGTTTTTCCTGCACATATGCTCATTCCTTGGTCCTATTGCCTAGCCACAACACGTCCTCGATATTTGGAGTTCAGCATTTACTAATATTATTTTTAGCCGCATTAGATTATTTCATAAATATTTTTTTTTTAAAAGATATATAAATTTTTTTGGTTCTTTTTTACAGAATCATAAAAATAAAAAGCTATTATACCGGATGAGTTCATACATCAATTAAATAACATTGTCGAAGTTATAGAATTTTCAAAATACAAAGAATCAAACGAAAATAAACATTTCAATCCAAACAACGCACTATGTGAAAAGAACTCAAGAGAAAAACATTAATTTTTGAAAGCCGTACAAGATTATTAAAACAACGGTGCAAGAAAGAACATCGTATTGCTGTTTGAAACAACTTTAATTAGGCCGAAATATATTCCAGAAAAGAAATCAAAGAGGACAGCTAAACAGATCCTTCACTGCATTGACCACTGAAGAATGGTGAAACAAATATTACTAAATACAAGAATAGAAATTAGGAGCGCAGAAGGGCATCGAAAATAGACAAAAACTTAAAGAATGAAAAAAAAACTGATGAACCATAAGTCAAAAAAGCTCTACTTGCAGAAAAGCAGAAACTCAACGACGGTATCAAGAGATTGAAAACCTAAAAAATTATTAAAACAAAACAAGAAAGCACGGTATGAGCAATAGAATTAAGGTATTAATTACGCTTTTAGTAGACTATCAGTTTGTAACAGATGAACCTATTGAGTTTTTTTTCATTAAATATCTGCACAGTAAAAACTTTAAAAATCTTGGTCGTCGTGGCCTATTATATAAGACGGAATTTGTCGGCGAGTAAAACTAAACATGAGAAGCGGTGCAGTTGAAAGTTTTACTACATTAGGAATAAGGGATTCTCAAAAAGGTTTCATGGTTCTGAATGCTTCCTTTTTTCCATTCTTCGCCAACAACCAACAGACTGATCCCAATTTTCTACTTCTTCCAATCCAGAGAATTTAAAACCTAATTACAGTGAACCCTAAAGTGGGAGACAGTTTTTGGGCTGACCTTATACGTAACTCCTCAGACTATGTAAATATTATTTGGAACGCTCGTGTATTAAGCCAGGAAGCTGTGTCGAAACGTAAAAAAAAAGAATTTTTGTTCAAAAGAGAAGTATTAAAATGATCTCGTGTTTAGGATTCCAAATAGTGCGCGTCTTATCAGAAAACCTCAAAAGTAAAATTTCAAGTATCATTTAGTCGAACAATTTTGTTATTCAATATTTTTATGTCCTTATGTCATATTTTTTACAATTTGTTTTTTTCTATTTTTAGTTTTATTTTTTAAGATTTAAACCAAAAATACGAATTCTGCAGACAGAAAGATAAAAGCATATTTTTTGATACTATCCAGGCGAAAAATTTTGTCAATGAAGATTTTAGTTGGAACAGCACATTTCAATGTGTCGTGTAGCAACATTGCTGATATTTTTAAGGCAAAAAATTTGGTTTTCTGGTGTTTTTACATTTGCAGTATAGTTTAATGTTTTAATGGATGCGTAAGGCAGTAATTGTCATAATGATGATAGCAAGAAAAACAAAGAATAGCAGAACTATAGAAGAAACACAAACCTAAGTGTTTAATGTCGGTCAGACATATATGTGAGATAAGGAGATATTTGTACTGTAATTACGCAATAATAAATTTATTAGTCACAGTTTTTTAGCAAAATTATTCACTGAAACATTTATCAGTGTTTTCTGTAGTTTGAGAAAATGAAGATTATCTATACTTTGGCTTTCACTTCGGCTCTCATTCTTACTTGGATTGGTGAATATACTTATATATAAATAATTTTTATTATATTCTATGTAAGACACAGGGGGCTATGCCCACATAAACCATACTTAAAGCTGGGTTAAAACAAATGTTCATGTCAGTCCCGATATTTCGGTTTTCAAAAAAAGTATTATATATATAAGTGCCGCAAAATTTTAACAGAGAATTTACTTATTTTTATGAAAATACCTCTAATTAATTTTGTTTAAAGTTTGTTTCTACCCAGCCGCCTCTAATGTATTTAGTCTTAATCGAATTCGGAACCGTATGTGTTATGAAAAATGTAGTGTCCCGAGGGAATCAGCATCCCACAATGACGACATTGCCACATTTCGATGTCTTCCATCTTTTTCTTCCTGCAACAAACTTAAAAAATCCTACTTCTCAACAAAAAAAAAAGAAAAAGGAAATACTATATTGTTTTTCTTTTAATTTTGTTTTTGCTAATATTTTAAATGATAAATAAAATCTAATGTTTTCATTTTAACTGTTTTTTTTCAATTTTTCAATCAGCTTTTTATTTTAATTGTTCTCCTTTTAGATTAGTGGCTTCTTCCATCGTTCTGCATTCTTCAGTTGTTCTTGCTGTAAAATAACTTATCTGTAACTTCCAATTTCATTTTGATTAAAGTTCTACTTTAGCCCCTCATAGCCGTATTCAATAATCTCTTCCTCGAGTAAATTCACAATCCGTGATTCTTGTTGTTTTATTTAGTATGATTTACAAATTTCAGTAGTAAATTTTATTGTAAGAATAAGTTTGACTTACTTGTTGCAAACCTAATGTTCAAGTGAATGTTCTTAATGAAAATAAATATCATTGAAAAAAACTTTAAATGCCATAGAACTATTACCAAAAACGAATACCATTTTTGGCATATGTAAGATCACTTATTAAAATCAACCAAGTGCTCTAATAAGTTGGCAATATAGATAAAAACAAAGTCAGTCCACGTTTAGGTCCACAAAGGTTTATTTCGCAAGAAAGAGATAAGGTTTTCAAACCAAGGTGGTTCTTTATAGCCTCATTAAACTGTACGGTCCCATCCCGTATTTCCTGGTAGAGTGGCCACCATGGATATTGCTATTGCTTAAATATAGAGAAAAAACCTAGAATAAGTAAGAAAAAATCAATATGGGGCTAAAAAATCGACTAAAAAAAGTTTTAAAAATTATTAAGCTCAATGTTTATTTAGAAAAAAATAATACTATAACTAAAAGAATTATTGAATGCAATTAGGATATTATTTTGATTACGTCGATTTCCACTAAAAATCTTCTATTTATTTTTGCAGAATGCAGTTCACAGTCTTACGATAATCGTAATAGCGAACATAACCCTGGAAGACAACTTTCACCTGACCGTACTTCGGATGTCGAGCCACCTATTCGTGAAAGGTCCAGGTCACCTGTTGGCAGGCCTCCTGTTCGTGAAGTACTAGGATATTCACTTGAACAACTTGGCTATCTTCGGCTTATTCCCCGTACGAATCAGAGCATTCGATTCGAATTCCGAAAATTCGTTTTCCCTACTGGTGTACCAATTAGATTGCGAGGCAAAAGTAAGGCCTATAGACCCGTGCCATCCCAAGAATATATTGTATTATCAGCATCTGATGGGGATATTTATGGGATATTAGAGCATAGCGGTATTCTTCGTGGAATTTATACGACAAATAGAAGTCGTTCGAGAGTCAAAATAAATATAATAAGCGGCGAAATTGAAAATATGACCCCAGTTGAAATGAGGAGTTGTCCAGTAGGCGAGTTTCATCCAATCTTCCCTCATACTTTTGGTAAAGAGATTGCAAATTACGATTCACTACAAATTCGTTGTCCTCGTTCTTCCCTTTATTCTCCTGGGAGACAATTTACACCTAACCGGACTTCTCGTGAGAAGTCTTCTATTCGCGCTAGGTCAGAATCTCCTCCAGGAAGGCCTCCTTCCCGTGAAGTACTAGGATACTCACTTCAACAACTTGGATATATTCGCCTTATTCCACGCATGAATCTGAGCCAGAGATTTGAATTTCGAAGGTATGTTTTTCCTGTCGGCAAACCAATTCGATTGCTAGATGGAAAAGGTAGACGTATACTCGTTCCGAACCGAGAACATATTGTTTTATCAACGGCCAATGGTGACATTTTTGCAATATTAGAGCATAGTGGCTTTCTTCGCCCAATATATAGGTCCGATAGAAATCGTGCGAGAGTAAAAATAAATATGATAAGCGGCACAGTTGAGAATATGACATCAGATGAAACGTTAAACTGTAAAGTAGGCATAAAGAATCCAATTTTTCCACATTGTTTCAGTGAAGTTCTTGAAAATAGCGATTCACTGCAAACTGTGTATCACTGATTGGATTGAAAAAATAAAAATTAACATATAATAATATTCAAAAACCTGCAGTCGGATAAAAAATAATATTATTATTTTCCGGATTAAATGACACAGTTAACGCAAGTTAAAAGGGATATTTTAGTTTCTCAGGATACTTGGCAATCATCTAAATAATTTTTAATTTATTCCTAAATTTTTCACTTACTTTAAATCGTAAAAAAGTATTATAGTCTGGAATTACTGAAGCAGTTTATGAATGTCGGAAGTAATATTTTTTGTTTGAAAAACAATTTGAAACTCTTAATAAAATTAATGCTACAGTCAAATCCCGTTTATTGCAACCTAACTCCACGTATTTGTAACGACGTCTCACAATACATTCCCGCTTCCACATTGTCATTGACTATACGAAACGTGTTATCATCAGTGATCGGAGTTTGGGAAGCTGCGATAGACGCATATGTTGGCTTACAATAAACAAGTGTTGCAATGAACAAGGTTTGACTGTACTTACTCTTTTATATAGTAAGGATTTTAAAAATTCTGTTTTTTAAATATCTACCTGCAGTGCAGTTAGTATGAGCGAAAATCCTGAGGTAAAATCCTCTCGTTCGTTCCCATGTTCTTGTCTAATGATACTAGCTTGCGTGTTGTATGTTTAGCCTTGACCTTTTTTTGTAATAAGTATCGAAGCAAGTCATAGAAATAAGGTTTAATAAAGAAGAAAAGGTACGATAATTATTTTGAAACGTTTAGGTCACTGTTTGGACACTTATGAGTCAGAGAAAAAACATTTATGGAGTCTGTGCAAAATATATGAATAACTTAGGATGTATTATATAAAAAGGAAATAATAAGTATATAAAAATACAATTTTTAAAAATAAAATCAGGGTTAGCTCATATCAGGTCACAGTGAAAAACAAAACAAACATACCGTGTATGAATTAAAAATTGAAGTGTGAGTTAAAAAGGACAAGCAGTGAAATTGTATTTATAAAGAAGTCAGGAATTTTTCTTTTTGGAAGTTGATCTTAATAAAAAAAAGAAAAAAAGATTGTTAAAATACCATTATGTTTTAAAGTATACGGCCACGTTTTTTTTATATCAATACATTTTTACCAAACTATTACATCTAATAAGAAGAGAGTCTTAAAAACTAATTTTTGAATTTTCTTCAACTTTTGTAGTAAAATTAATATTGGTACTGTCAGAATTTAATTTTTCAATGAGACTATGAATTTTATCTTTATAAACAGCTAAGATTATATCCTCTACGTGATACGTGAGTTCAAACTAAGTTGTGATGTTTACTAATGCTGATAAAGGCAATGTTACGATTGCTATCTCTAAAATCGTTTCGCCTTATTAAGCTAAAGAAATAAGAGTTTTCGCAGCCATCACTCCAAGGGCATTCCTATACCTCATTTTTCAAACTGTATGATTTTAAGATGGCCTGTGATTTCTGAAAGTACCGACATGCAATTCCATAATTCTTTAAATTGCATTGAAATACATTTAGATTCAACCTTTTTCAAATTTTATAGCTTCTCTCATAAAAAAATGCTGCCCCTAATAATAAAATCCATCTATTCCTTTAAAAATTCCATTCTCCATAATCCTAAAATAAATTTTACTGTAGAAGTTAAAGAAAATTCAAAGTGTTAGTTTTTTTAGACACTCTTGTAGGTAGATGTGATAGTTTTGTAACAAGTAATTAGTATCAAACTAAAACTTGGTCTGCCACTTATTTTAATTTCAAATTTTTTTATAGTATTTGTCAAAAAATTCAATAAACAACTTTTAAACGACAGAGACTTTCCGATTATATAACACTAAATCTGCTTCTAAGACTAATGAAAGGAATTATCTTATCTTGATTAAAATTTTTTCCTTGCATAAAAGGCGCATCGCGGAAAAATTTGAACGATTTCTAAAAAATCTGACAATCAAGAAGGTAGAAGGGTTATAAGGAGGTAGAATTAAAAATAAATACAATTGAACCTAAGGAAATAAAAATTTCTCGAGAGATACAATAATGAAAAAGATAGAGACCATTGAAACTCTAAACGCGAGCAAACAACTAAAATTAAAGGAAATTATTTAAAAAGATAATAAATTGTTTAACAAACAACCAGGTTTAATTAAGGGGCATCAGCATAAATCAAAAACAAGGGATGATCAGCCCTTTTTTCGGACTTATCCTGTACTACTGGCCCTTCGAAAACGTTTAGACGAGAAAATGGCGAACTTAATGAGATCAGGATAAAATCAGGAACCATATTCCAATGCTGCGCAGACGCGAAATTTATGCAGACATTAGACTTGGAGATGAGTTTCTGGAAAATTTCTCTAAGACCAGGGTCCTGTAAATACACCGCATTCTTATTCGAGTAAAAATGTTACGAGTTTTGGGTCACACCCTTAGGACTGAAGACCAGCACCGCTGCTCTAGTGCGTAGGCTGGATTATTGCCCTGAGAGGCATTGGTGACTGCATGGAAGTAACATTTTTAGAATACATATTGACTCTTAAGGGTATCGAGCCAGACTCAGAAATCATCAGAGCGATAAAAAAAAATATCTTCGACCAAAGAAAATTAAGGAACTGCGTCGTTTCTTGGGGCTGATCAATCTTTTTACAAAATTCATGAATGATCATGCCAAAAAAATCGTTCCACTCTTAGAACTCTTTAAGAATCATAATTTATTATAAAAATTAAATCTGAATATTTATATAATTCAAAATTTGCGCGCTAACAGTGACCAATCAGGTTGTCGGTGCAACGCAAGCGCAGTAAAAAATTTCCCAAGATTGGAAACACTGTCGATGACTTACGACGAAAAGCTTCTTGCATGTGAATAAGCCTTTATACTTTTAAGAGAGCTGCATATCCTGCAAATTATATTTATCAATTCATGATATCTATTTAATTATGGTAATGGTTTGTACTTTTATTATTTGCGTTAAGTTATGTTCATCAGAGTTTGATTACATGAGTGTTTAAAGTAAATATTGTGTGATGGATTAAACATAATGTCCAAGTTGGCAAAGCAAAAATAATTAATAATTAGTGTCGCCATAGAAAATAAATAATTCATCAGAAACGAAACAAATTTTAGTTTTTATTGTTGAACCTGTTAAGTTTTTCTTCATTAAATTTAGGCACAGTAAAAAAATTTTAAATTTTGGTTATCGTGGCATATTATATAAGACGGAACTCGTCGGTGAGTGAAAATAATCATGAGAAGCGACGCAGTTGAAAATTTGACTGCATTTGGAATTGGAAAATCTCCAAAATATCTTATGGTTCTGAATGCTTCCTTTCTTCTATTATTCGCCCACAACAAACAAAGTGGTACGAATTTTCTACTTCTTCGTATTTTCATCCTTATCATCCAACTTGTTTGTTTAAATCTTTAAAAAACTAAATGGCTAAGAAAAAATATATTTTTAGAGTTTCCACAAGTACTAGAGAGTTTGAAACCTAATTACAGTGAATCCTAGAGAGAGAGCCAGTTTTGAGGCTGACCATATACCAAACGCCCCAGACTCTCTAACTGTTATTTGAAACGCTTGTGTAATAAGACAGGAAGCTGTGTCAAAAAGTAAAAAATAACATTTTTGTTAAAAAGAGAAGTATTTGAATGATCTCGTTTTTAGAACTAAAATTAGTGCGCGTCTTATCAGAAAAACTCGAAAGTAAAATTTCAAATATAATTTAGTCAAAGCATTTTGTTATTCAATATTTTTATGTCCTTATGTCATATTAAAGCAAAAAAAATCAAAGCATTTTTTTGATACCATCCAGGTAAAAAATTTTGTTAATTAACATTTTGGTTGGAACAGCACATGTCACTGTGTCGTGTAGCAACACTGCTGATATTTTTAAGGCGAAATATTTGGTTTACTGGTGTTTTTACATGTGCAATAAAGTTTCACGTTTTAATGGATTCGTAAGGCAGTACTTGTCATAATGATGATAACAAAAAAAATAAATAATGGTAGAACTATAGAAGAAAGACAAAATTAAAGTGTATAACGTCGGTATCACACATGTGTGTGAGATAAGGAGAGATTTGTACTGTAATTACGCAATAATACATTTATTAGTCACAGTTTTAAGCAAAATTATTCACTGAAACATTTATCAGTGTTTTCTCTAGTTTCAGAAAATGAAGATTATCTTTACATTGGCTTTCACTTTGGCTGTCATTCTTAATTGGATTGGTGAATACAATTATATATAAATAATCTTTATTATATTCTATGGAAGGCACAGATCGTTATGCCTACATAACCCATACTTAAAGCTTGGTTAAAGCATATGTTCATGTCAGTCCCGATATTTAGGTTTTCAAAAAAAAGTATTATATATATAAGTGCCGCAAAATTTTAAGAGAGAATTTACTCATTTTTCTGAAAATACCTCTAATTAATATCGAGTTGGAAATCGAATTCATATTCCAATTTTTAATTTTTATGCAAAGATAGTAGAAAATTCATTGACACTTATATATTTCGTTTTTGGAAACTTGCGATTTTAAAAAAAGTGAAGAAAAAGTTCCTGAAAAGTATGTATCCATGAAAAACTTTACTTATTTTGTGAAGCTCGAAAATATTAAACAACATTTTCGGGCTTCAAAAGTTATGCTAATTGGCAGGTCACAGCCGCCTTACCAAATGATGCAGTGGCTTAAGTTGAAAATATCTTGTATCCTTAAAGATTATTCTTAGTTGAGAAAAGGGGCAGCGCAAGCACTGCACACTAATCAAATGGAAAACTAATGCTCTTCAAGGGACTGCGCGTATGAAGATACATAAGTAGCGGGAAATTTAAGTTACAAGACGAATCAGATTAGCCTGCTATTTTGCACTTAGTTTTAAGTATCAAACAGAAAGATTCAGTTTGTTAACCAGCATATTTTTATTACGGTTTTGTTTTTAAACCATAATATACTCCATTTTGCGGTAAAACTATGCAAGATACGAAAACAGGTCAATTCACAAGAATATTTCCAAAAAAAGATCTATCAATTTTTTAGAAATCACTTTTTGATAGGATAAGTAGTTTCGAGTTTATTCCCAAAAAATAAATAAAAAGTTAAAAATAATATGATTGTGGAAAAACGACCCGAGTCACAAAAAAAAAAATACAAAAGAAACTCTGTTTTCTTGTTGAAAAGAACAAAAAAGTTGTTCTTGATCATTTTTTTCGAGGACATTTATTTTTTTTAAAGACAAAAGAACATTATAATTGGAAAAAGTAAATTTCTTGAAAAACTACACGGGATAAGAAACCAAATAATAGAAACAGTTACTCGACCGACAAGGATCGACAAATTGGTCACTAATCTTTTTTGGATAATATGCTACTCGCTTGGTATTTGTATTTTTCTCATATTTGTGCAAAAAACTTTTAAAATTCAAGGTGAAAGCTTCGACAACTATAACATGCTGGCTATGAATTTTTTTTTGTTAAAGCTTCTTCCGCTATAACGAGCACATTATCAATACATATGTCGCGCTTAGTACTTGATCTTGTCCAAACTGTGAACTTTTCTACATTATGTACAAAGATATTATTTTAAATATATATTATATTTATTTCTGTACTTCGGTCTGGTAGTTCTTATTCATATGTTGAAAAATAATGTATAAGTTTTATTTTTACATTTTAGTGTCACTGGTGTCGCTTTTGCAAAAAGTTAATATTTTAATTGTTAACATATTTTTATAACAAGAGTTTATTAGAATACTTGCAGATCTTTTTTGGTTACAATCCTTCTGAAATCAACGTTTTTCTTTTTCAGACTTTTTTCTTATTTCAAAAGTGCTATAACTCTGTTAATTATTATTTTATATTTCTATGAAAAGAAAATTACACTAAATTTTTTTAAATTTCAATTTATTTAAGATTAGGGTGGGTCGAAAATAAACCTTACATATTATTTTAAAATCATGAAAAATAAATGGTTTCCAAATTTTTCGAAACGCTCTAAATTTATAGAATTTTATCAAAAATAGCTGGCCTACGAACTTGACTTTAAAAATTCTGACACATAAAGAGTGCGTAAATCTAATAAAATAATTTTTTCAAAATTTATCGTGCTTACAAAAAGACATAGATACACACAATCGCTGTGTAATCTTGACGGCTTCGCCCGAGAGCAGGCTATAATTTTACCGAATGGCGCGATGGCGTTAGTTGGAGAACCGAATGGCCTAGTTGGAAATTGAAAGGGGTTGGTTGTGGAGTGTGCCAGGTTTTGGGTATTAGAACCTCCTCTGTTTGAAAAAAGGATTAATTGTTTGCAATTTCTTTACCTTTTTCCAATTCCTCATTAAATGCAAAACAGGCTTCTTCTTCCGTTATCTCAAGTTGTATGTAGAGTGATCATCCTATTTTTCTCATTTAATTGACTTTCTTCTTAATGTGCCAGTTCTTCCTTTTCGTGTGTAAATTAAATGATTTTCTTAAATTTCTGGATTGTTTCTACCCAGCCGCCTTTGATGTATTTTGTTTTTATCGAATCCGGAACCGCATGTGTTATGAAAAATGTAGTGTCTTGCGGGAATCATCCTTCCACTATGACGTCATTGTCACATTTCGATGTCTTCCATCTTTTTCTTCCTGCAACAAACTTAAAAAAATCCTACCTCTCAATAAAAAAAAGAAATTATATATTGGTTTTCTCTTAATTTTGTTTTATCAAATCTTTTAAATGATAAATAAAATCTAATGTTTTGATTTTAACTGTTTTTTTTTAATTTTTTAATCAGCTTCTTATTTTAATTGTTCTCCTTTTAGATAAGTAGCTTCTTCCAACGTTCTGCATTCTTTGGTTGTTCTTGCTATAAAATAACTTATCTGTAACTTCCAATTTTATTTTGATTGAAGATCTACTTTAACCTCTCATAGCCGTATTCAATAATCTCTTCCTCGAGAGAATTCACAATCCGTGATATTTGTTGCAAACCTAATGTTCAAGTAAAGTTGTAAAATGTTTAAGGCTAGTTTTAATGTCCTATCAGTATTGGGGTCAATTTACATTGTCGGTTCCAATTAACTCGAAAGGACAAAGTAAACGCGAACTAAACGAATCTCTTAATGAAAATAAATATCATTGAAAAAAACTTTAAACGCAATAGAACTATTACCAAAAATGAATACTATTTTTGGCATATGTAAGATCACTTATTAAAATCAACTAAGTGCTGTAATAAGTTGGCAATATAGATAAAAACAAAGTCAGTCCACGTTTAGGTCCACAAAGGTTTATTTCGCAACAAAGAGATTAGGTTTTCAAACCAAGATGGTTCTTTATAGCCTTATTAAAATTTACGGTCACATCCCGTATTTCCTGGTAGAGTGGCCACCATGGAAATTGCTATTGCTTACATATAGAGAAAATACCTAGAATAAGTAAGAAAAAATCGGCTAAAAAAAGTTTTAAAAATTATTAAGCACAATGTTTATTTAGAAAAGAATAATACTATAACTAAAAGAATTATTGAATGCAATTAGGATATTATTTTGATTACGTCGATTTCCACTAAAAATCTTCTATTTATTTTTGCAGAATGCAGTTCACAGTCTTACGATAATCGTAATAGCGAACATAACCCTGGAAGACAACTTTCACCTGACCGTACTTCGGATGTCGAGCCACCTATTCGTGAAAGGTCCAGGTCACCTGTTGGCAGGCCTCCTGTTCGTGAAGTACTAGGATATTCACTTGAACAACTTGGCTATCTTCGGCTTATTCCCCGTACGAATCAGAGCATTCGATTCGAATTCCGAAAATTCGTTTTCCCTACTGGTGTACCAATTAGATTGCGAGGCAAAAGTAAGGCCTATAGACCCGTGCCATCCCAAGAATATATTGTATTATCAGCATCTGATGGGGATATTTATGGGATATTAGAGCATAGCGGTATTCTTCGTGGAATTTATACGACAAATAGAAGTCGTTCGAGAGTCAAAATAAATATGATAAGCGGCGAAATTGAAAATATGACCCCAGTTGAAATGAGGAGTTGTCCAGTAGGCGAGTTTCACCCAATCTTCCCACATAG